>JAJHSJ010000004.1:83899153-84144477 GCA_021015155.1 Magnolia officinalis
ACAATGATCCATCCATTCATACATACATCCATATATACATAGATTCATCCATGCATACATACATCCACACATGAAAGAAATAATTCATGAAACAACATCATCATCTAAGTCTTAATTAATTAGGGTCGACTACATTCATTAGAGTCATTCAAAAGCCTGAACATGATAATTCATGAAACAGCTTAATTATTTTTTACAAAATAAACAGATTTTTTTGAAAAGGAAAATTCATGGCCAATCAATAAATCCTCAAATACATTAAAATTTTCACAAAAACTGTGGTTTTGGTTAAATTTTGGAAGTTTTTATTTTCTATTGATTTTCTACCTGTTTATGCCTATACCCCTTGAATAATATCATGGACACTAGGTATTTGTACAAGGAGCTTTTAAACGATATCTTGCTATATCGATATTATCACGAAATATCAGCAAAATTATTGAAAATATTGCTGATAAACTGTAATTTTACATTACTTGGTGTTTATGCAGCACTGACCTAGCTATACTGATATTATTGATAATATCGTCTATAACAAGAACATTGGCAATGTGGAAGATGGGCTTGAGATGCAAGTCATCGATCAAGTGGTTCTTTTGATGATTTGTTATGAAAATCATGCTGATCAGATCAGTAGTTGGGCTGCAATTTACAAAATATAATTAATGGAAAGAAAAACTTGGGCAAGTCTTTCTATGGTGGCTGACTATTTCTAACATGGAGGCACACCTGAAGACTAGATAGAACTGACTTCCAGGCCACAGGCTTTGCTGGTGGCACCACATGATGGACAGCTTGGATGTAATGCCCATGTGCCACGCTGGCACATATGCGCCATGTACATGAACCGACTTATACATGCGTGGGGCCATGATCAACCTCTACTATAAATATGAAAAACAACTGATAGTGTAATAACATTATCCTAGCAGTATAGCATCTCTGACTCTAAAGTCATATGAATTGTGTTTATCTTCTTTTAGCAATTTAAACATGAATTGTATTAGCATGTCATATTTAAAATGGTTTCTTTCTGGTGCAGGTTTTTGTTGCTCTTTTGAGAACTTGCCAACCAGAAAACAGGATGCTGGTCAAACAGGCTCTTGATATATTAATGCCTGCACTACCACGTAGATTGCCTCCTGGGGATTATCGGATGCCAATTTGGATTCGTTACACCAAAAAATTCTGGTTGAGGAAGGTCATTCAGTTCCTAATTTGATCCACATTTTCAGCTCATTGTTCGGCATTCAGATCTCTTTTACAGTTGTAGAGCACAGTTCGTTCCTCAAATGGTTAACTCTCTCAGTCGCCTTGGATTGCCCTACAACACTACTGCAGAAAATAGGCGCCTTGCCATTGAACTTGCTGGGTTAGTTGTAGCCTGGGAAAGGCAAAGACAAAATGAGATGAAAGTAGTGCCAGATACGGAGGGCCATAATCAGGCTGGTGATGTATTTACTGCAGGCTCTGCTGGTGGTGATTCAAAGCGTCCACCAGATGGTTCTGCATTTCCTGATGATCTAAGTAAGAGAGTAAAGGTTGAACCTGGTCTCTCATCATTGTGTGTCATGTCTCCTGGTGGAGCATCGATCCCTAATATTGAAACTCCTGGATCTACTGGCCAACCTGATGAAGAATACAAACCTAATGCCGCAATGGAAGAAATGATTATCAATTTTCTGATAAGAGTGAGTCTCTATCTGATCTTTGCCTTTTCTTTTCTACCTGCTAGAGTTACCAGGTAAATAGTTGTTTACAATTAACTTCACAAGGTTAGTAAAAGGCCATGGCCTATCGACTTCTTTTTCTTTTCTTTGTTTCCTTTCTTAGTGGCCTGTTATGACAAGGCCCGTTGATTCTTTTTTCTTCATTTAATCATTTGATCTTGATACTTTCTGGTTGTGCGAACATTTGATTTATGGTGTGTGGTCAATCTAGTCATTGCGACATTGTTTTCTCAAATGTACAGCCATTTGATCTTATCAATGTTGTCAATCATAATTGTATGGATTTTTATGGATTTATGATTTGGGCATGCGATGCATATTGTTTATGCATTGATACTATTTGAATCATAAATTGCACATTTTAACATTGGATCTGATGATGATTTTCATTTCATTTACTGCACAAATTTTATTTGCATTCTTCATCATTATCATTATCATCATCATAGGATGTTCCTAGCAATTTGAGTTTGGTTTGACAATCAAGATTCGAACTGGTACCCTCATGATTTCCTTTCTATTATTCAAAGATATATATTTGACTATTAATATTTAGTTATTTACTTTTTATCCATTTTAATTGGGTAGGCAAGCTCATGTACTACCTGTTTGAGCAGAGAAAGTATCCCAACACTTTAGGATTTTTTATTCAATCCATAAGGATTTTAACTGAAAAAATTGTAGTTCTTGGACTTGAAATTCTCCTCAGAGTTCTGTATGGAAATAGAGACAGTGCTAAAAGGGCGCAATTTTCTAATGGTTTCCATTTCTCCCTTGGTGGAAACGAAATGAATAGAGAATATTCTAACTTGCAGGCAACCACATGATGGGTGGGTGGCATGCACAACAATTGCAGACCCTAGAAAGTTGATGTAAGAGCCTGTCATTCAATGCATCAACCCTGCTCTTAACGTGCACTGGTCCATAAATCAAGCAATGATGGACATCATCTAAGAATTGATTTGCCACTTGTATCATGTTGATGTGGCTAAGCGCATAGTTATCATACCCATTGTTGGGGTTTTCCAACCGAAACCCAACCTGAAGACCTTTACAGCCTGAACCCAAGTTGCGGCTCTAATTATAGTACGATATGTGAGGAGTTTAGCATTGGATTTGGATTATTTTCATTTACACCAACCATTTATGTGATAGGGCTCCCTTAGTGGATACCTAAAAAAAATATCTGATTGAATAGTTTATTCCTTTGGCTATACAAAGGCTATGATGGCCATTCATATTCAAATGAAAAGAGCTAAGTTATCAAAGGGGATGAAACGATCCAAATTAGGAGCTTTTATTTATTGATATCCACATGCAAAGTGTGACCCACCAAATAAACAATTTGGATCAGATTTAACGATTAGAAGTCCCGGCACATTGTATTGCAATACCTCAGGATGCATTTAAGCAACCCTATCTGTTGCTCCCATGATGTACGTGGTGGACCCCATCAACGTTGTCGAATGACATATGCGACTGAAGGGGGTTGTGCGTATTTGCAATTGAACAACTCCCAGGAAAAAAGAAAATTGAAAAAAAAAATTAAAAATTAGGAAAATGAAAAAAAAATAAAAATGTAAAGATACTACAGGTGTAGGGAATTGTTTTTTTTTTTTTTTTTTGTAGTTTTATTACCATGGCAAAAATACAAATCATAAACTACCAAGGTCTTTTCCATAGGACTACGGTAGGTGCCCATACTCCCTAGCCAGGTCATTAGACTTGGATCTCAAGGAAGAAGCTTGGGGAGAAGAAGTAATGCTTAAATTGATATAAGTTGTAACTTTAGAGAGAGAGAGAGAGAGAGAGAGAGAGTATCACACTAGTCAACTTGGGACTCGCTATAGTCAACTTGGGACTCGCTAGAGTCAACCAGGCCAGGTTGTTCACCCTGTGATTGATTCGGGAAAATCAGGCATGTTCTAGACTCAGCATAACTTGACCTGGTTTCTCAGGTTGACTATCGACTCCGCCTGGTTTTTGCAACAGAAGAAGGAAGAGGGGAAGAAGATTTTCAAACTATGATTTGATCTGAGCAGCTTTGTATTAGCATTATTTGAAGTCCTAATTTCCATGAATTTTTCACTTTTATATGCTCACTGTTGTTTTTTACTTCGTGAAAACCAGGTTGCTTTGGTCATCGAACCTAAGGATAATAAGGAAGCGAGTTCCATGTACAAACAAGCATTGGAGCTACTATCACAAGCTTTAGAGGTGTGGCCAAATGCCAACGTTAAGTTCAATTATCTGGAGAAGTTGCTGAGCAGTCTTCAGCCTTCTCAATCCAAGGACCCTGCAACCGCACTGGCACAAGGTTTGGATGTCATGAATAAGGTCTTGGAGAAGCAGCCACATTTGTTTATACGAAACAACATCAACCAGATTACTCAAGTATGCCCCTCACATCTTGTCTTGCCAGATAATGATGGCAATGGATCCAGTCTTTTTGCTTATTTGACTGCCATTTTGCAGATACTTGAGCCCTGTTTCAACAGTAAAATGTTGGATGCTGGAAAGTCACTTTGCTCTTTATTGAAAATGGTCTTCACAGCATTTCCCTAGAAGCAGCTAATACTCCACCAGATGTGAAAATGCTGTATCAAAGGGTTGAGGATCTCATACAGAAGCATCTTGCTGCCGTGACTGCTCCTCAGATATCACTTGAAGTTAGCTCTGCCAACTCAATGATAAGCTTTGCTCTTTTTGTTGTGAAAACATTGACAGAGGTGCAGAAGAATTTCATAGATCCTTTTATTTTGCCATTGGCTCGTGTTCTTCAACGTTTGGCACGGGACATGGGATCATCTGGAGGTTCTCATGCAAGACAAGTATGCTTCATTGCTTCCATTGGTATCAAAGTTTTTCTTTAAGAGTGCTTTTAGTGAATACAAGTTCGTTTATTTCTTCAGTTGATGATATCTTCCAAGAAATAATATTGCATCTCTGCTTCTACTTTCTTATTTCAATCTTTTTGTTATTATGGTTGATTTGTTCTTTTTTCTTTTATGTTAACTATTTTTGCTTGATGCTTTTTAGCTTGTGATTATGTGTGCTTTATTCCTCTCTGTTGCATGAAGTCATGCGTTGTGTGTTGAAACTTCTTTTTTTTTATTACCTACATTGTACCTAAAGGCTCCCAGGAATTGTTTAGTCAAGTTCAAGTCCCTTTCTCTGCAACAAGGATGATTTATATTTTTTCTTATATTTATCTTTTCTCATACCATTGTAATAGTTTCACTCTGTAAGCAATTTATCCTGAATTCCAGGGTCACAGAATAGATCCAGATTCAGCTGTCAGTTCTTCACGTGCAGTTGGTGACATTGGGTCAGTCACGTCAAACCTGAAATCCGTCTTGAAACTTATCAGTGAAAGGGTTATGCTTGTTCCTGAATGTAAACGATCAATCAGCCAAATACTTCATGCATTACTCTCAGAAAAAGGCACAGATGCAAGTGTGCTTCTATGCATACTTGATCTAATAAAGGTTTGGATCGAAGATGACTTCAGGCCTGCTACGTCTGGTGCGTCAAGTGCCCTTCCCAGTCAGAAGGAGATAATTTCTTATCTTCAGAAGCTGTCACAGGTTGACCGGCAAAATTTCTCCCCGGGTTCTCTAGAAGAGTGGGATAGGAAATATCTTCAGCTTCTTTATGGTATATGTGCTGATGCTAGCAAGTATGTACCCATTTTGAACTAAAGTATAGAATGCTTCAAGTAGAACTTTAAGTAGAATTAATACTTCTTTCTGCCTAATGACTTGGTTGTTTACCAGATATCCACATAACATCCGGCAAGATGTGTTCCAGAAGGTGGAAAGGCAGTTCATGCTTGGTCTAAGAGCAAAGGATCCTGAAATTAGACAGCGGTTTTTCTCACTTTATCATGAATCCCTTGGGAAAAACATGTTCCAAAGGCTGCAATTTATCATCCAAGGTCAGGACTGGAAGCTCTAAGTGATGTTTTCTGGCTGAAACAGGGGCTTGATCTTCTACTGGCAATTTTGTCGAAAATGAACCTATTTACCCTTCCCAAACTCTGCACGAGTGCCCCCACTCATGGCATCAGGATCTCTTCCAGAGCGTTCTTTGATGCAGCAGCAATCCTCAGATGATCCAGAGGATTCTGAAGGAGGCACTCTTACATTTGGTAGTCTTGTTTGCAAACATGCCCTGTTCTTGAATGAGATGAGCAAGCTTCAGGTTGTGGAATTTCTGTTTCCTATGAACATTTTCTCTCAAAATTCTCATGGCTGAAAAAAGATACTTTTTCGTGTTTCTCACTTGTTTGGATTTATGGTTGTTTGCATTTGGGGACTGATTATGTGCCCTTTGTAGGTGGCAGATCTTGTGATTCCTTTGAGGGAATTAGCACACACAGATGCCAATGTTGCATATCATATGTGGGTATTAGTGTTTCCAATTGTCTGGGTTACTTTACAAAAGGAAGAACAGGTAGTTTTGGCTAAGCCAATGATAGCCCTGCTATCAAAAGATTACCATAAGAAGCAGCAGGCAAGTAGACCAAATGTCGTACAAGCTCTTCTAGAAGGCCTCCATTTGAGCCCTCAACCACGAATGCCGAGTGAGCTTATCAAATATATTGGAAAGACTTACAATGCATGGCATATTTCATTAGCTCTGCTTGAAAGCCATGTCATGTTGTTCATGAATGACACAAAGTGTTCTGAATCACTTGCTGAGCTTTATCGGTACTCAATGAAGAAGATATGAGGTGCGGATTGTGGAAGAAGAGATCAATAAGTGCAGAAACAAGGGCTGGTCTTTCATTAGTTCAGCATGGATACTGGCAGCGTGCTCAAAGCCTCTTTTATCAGGCAATGATTAAGGCAACCCAAGGTACCTACAACAATGCAGTTCCTAAGGCTGTGAAATGTGTCTTTGGGAAGAAGAAATGGCTCTACTGTGCAAGTCAACTAAGTCAGTGGGATGTGTTAGTGGATTTTGGAAAAAGTGTTGAAAACTATGAAATACCTCGACTGTCTTTGGAAGATTCCTGAGTGGGCTTATATGAAGGATCATGTAATTCCAAAGGCTCAAGTCGAAGAAGAAACACCAAAGCTTCGTCTAGTACAGGCCTTTTTTGCTCTGCATGAAAGAAATGCAAATGGTGTTGGGGATGCTGAAAACATAGTGGGTAAAGGTGTTGAGCTTGCTTTAGAACAGTGGTGGCAATTGCCTGAAATGTCTGTTCAGTCCCGAACACCTCTTTTGCAGCAATTTCAACAACTAGTTGAAGTTAAAGAATCAGCAAGAATTATAGTGGACATTGCTAATGGAAACAAGCAACTTTCAGGAGGTTCTGTCGCAGGTGTTCATGGTGGGTATATGGATCTTAAGGACATCCTTGAGACCTGGAGACTTAGAACTCCCAATGAATGGGATAATTTGTCAGTATGGTATGATTTGCTCCAGTGGAGAAATGAAATGTATAATGTTGTGATAGATGCTTTCAAGGATTTTGCCGCCACCAATCCACAACTTCATCACCTTGGTTACCGTGACAAAGCATGGAATGTCAATAAGCTTGCTCATATAGCTCGCAGGCAAGGACTCCATGATGTTTGTGTAGCAATACTAGAGAAGATGTATGGCCATTCGACCATGGAAGTACAGGTAATAAACATCAACCTTGCTTGGTTTTTCCCACTTTCTTCTTCTTCTTCTTCTTTTCCTACTTGTCATACATTGTTATGCTAGGACATTATGGTTTGCTCCACCTTTGCAGGAAGCATTTATTAAATAAGAGAACAAGCGAAGGCTTATCTGGAGATGAAAGGAGAATTGACCAGTGGTCTTAATTTGATCAGCAGCACTAATCTGGAATATTTCCCTGTAAAACACAAAGCAGAAATCTTTAGACTCAAAGGAGATTTCTTGCTGAAGCTAAATGATTGCGAAAATGCCAATCTTGCATATTCCAATGCCATCAGCCTCTTTAAACATTTGCCTAAAGGATGGATTAGCTGGGGAAATTACTGTGACATGGTATTTTGTTATCTGTTTTATCTACAGTACTTACATGCACGTGCTTCTCTGATTACTAAGTTGACATTCATGATTCTTTCAACAGGTATATAAAGAAACACACGAGGAAGTATGGTTAGAATATGCTGTGAGTTGTTTTCTTCAAGGCATCAAATATGGTGTTTCTAATTCTAGAAGTCATCTAGCTCGTGTTCTGTATCTTCTTAGCTTTGATACCCCAAATGAACCTGTGGGAAGAGCATTTGATAAGTACTTAGAGCAGATACCACATTGGGTTTGGCTTTCCTGGATACCGCAGCTATTGCTTTCCTTGCAAAGGACAGAGGCACCTCATTGCAAGCAAGTTCTATTGAAAATTGCTACAGTATATCCACAGGTAAATACTACTTCTGAAAGAACGCATAGGGATTGAAGGCAACATGATCAGTTTCCATTCATATTCTTAGACTTGCAGCCAACTTTTTTCAAATCCAGTAATATAACCCTTCTTGCAGGCCCTATATTACTGGCTACGTACATATTTACTGGAACGTCGGGATGTTGCTAGTAAGTCCGAACTTGGAAGGAACTTAGCAATAGCTCAGCATCGCATGCAACAAACTGTCTCTGGGACCAGCACTGGTACTCTTGGCTTGGCTGATGGAAATGTGAGAGCACCCAATCACTCTGGGAGTACTTTACCCTCGGATGGTCAGGTTCATCAAGGCCCTCAAGGAGGTGCTGTTAGTAGCTCTCATGATGGTGGAAATTCTCAAGGACAAGAACCTGAAAGGTCTACAGTTATAGAAGGTGGTATCCATGCTGGACATGATCAACCCTTGCAAAGTTCTTCCACCCTTCCTGAAAATGGTCAAGGCACATTAAGGCGTGGTAGTGGGCCTTCAGCTGCCAGCGCATTTGATGCTGCAAAGGATATAATGGAGACTCTTAGAAGCAAGCATTCTAATTTGGCTAGTGAGCTTGAGGTAAGGATCAATAAAATCTTGACCTCTTATTTGCCATTTGGTTTTTCCTGTTATTATTGACTTTCCTATGGAAAAGCTTTCTCACGTGCATTAAATAAGATGGTGGCTGATCAATGTCAGATCCAAGCATTGCCTACTGAATACTTATGTTGTACTCTTTAGTTGCAACTCCGAATCACGCTCCTACTCTCCTTCCTAGTTGTTTATACTTTGCAACATTGGAACTGATGCTTCCAAGCTACCCAACTTGGATCTATTCCCCGCTTTGCTTCAAACCTAGATGATAAGTGTCTCCAAGTGGCCCAACATGCCTAGATATATCCGCTCAAGATTTACTGAAGTCTTGGAGCATCACTTTGAAGTAATAAATGTGGCCCAGAAGGTGTTTCCTTCTGCTGCACTTGGAATTTAGGCCAAACTAGGAAATAGTAAATCACTTAAAAGAGTTTACTTGATTGTACATTGTTGATAAAGGTAATCAGCCTAAATGGTTTCTAACATGCACAAAATTTTTAGAATTTAGGAGCATAAGCTCGGTAATCACACTCATCACTAAAGACCTATTCCCTATCACTCCGAGCATGAGATCTATGCAATGGGCTGCACATGGGGTCCATTGCAAGTTGTACTTCATTAAATCCTTCATCTTTAAAATGCGCTCCCATTGTCTGTGACGAATTGCACGATGTTTTTCCTCCCAACTTCTTTCATGACATCATGCATCAACCCATAGATGTAATTCGAATTTAATCTCATTACTAGCATTATGGACTTCAAGAATACGGTCCTCCCCTATAGTAGACCATGAAATTTATGACGGACATCCTTGTCGGTCTCGTCCACCCGTAACACATCAAATGACGTCGTGCGTCTCTCATGACGGCCTTAACTCATTAACATAATGTTGCATGTCAATGATCTCATCATTTAAATACTTCCCCATAGTCTCACGGAGCATGGGTGGCACCATACCTTCACCCCCACACTACAATTTGGTGATCATTTTTTTAGGTGCGGGTGCAACTACATTCATTGGGAAGTGGTCATAAATAAAAACTTTAGAGATGAACTTTCCCACCCTCTTCATCGTGTCCCCTCCACTAAACATTTCCTTGAGTTTCATTTACTTTCCCCTCTCCTCTTTATACATCGCCAAATCTAAAGGTACATTTGGTACTCACATGCTACTACTTAGTGTTTTGAATAACGTCTGAAGCATAGCTACAATGCTATGTAGCATTAGCAAATAGCATAAATCCCTTATAGCGTACGCTACAGGGGTCGTAGCGTATGTAGCATATGTTACGCCTTAAAAAAAAAAAAAAAAAGTGGTAATTATATTTTGTATTTTGTAGTTAATACTCTCAACTTGTGGGATTTTAATTTCTCTTCATACTTGTGACTTGTGGTTTCAATTAGACATTATTAATTATAGTGATGCAGGACAATTAACCACTTTGATCTAAAAGCTCGAACTGATAGAGCATGTCGAATTAATCCATTTATCTCATAGCCCAGGCCTTAAATCCATGGGTTCCGCCTCACACGAGCCAACTGCCTCACACAACTCCCAAATCCATGGGTTCCGTGAGCCGCCCACCCCGAGTGTGTCCCTTAATCCCATAGGCCACCCCACTTGAGCCCGGTGTGAAAATGCCCCTGCATTATATAGTTTGTTTAAGAAGTTGTTGATGTGATAATAATTTGATTTGGTTTTTATATGTGGTTTCAATTAGACGTTATGTATTGGACATTAATAATAAATGATGATTAATAACTTGTTTGAACATGCTTATACTGGAAAAAATGAATCATATTTTAGGCATTTTATATATTTTGTTTTTTTCTTACTATTTGTCATAATTTTTCTATTTTTAAATTAAAAAAGTGTACTCTACATGCTACAAAAGGTTAAACGTTATGCAACATGCTACTGCTATTTAAAACACTGCTACTATTGCGTCCTAGTCCTCATAACCCCCTCCTGCTACCACCACCACCCTTACTCCCATAATCACTTGGGCAACCATCACCTTCCCAACTCCCCAACTGCTACCCCTTGCTCCACTTTCCCCATAGCCACTTGCATAGACCCCTCAAAAGTTGGCCTACTTTCCTTCCACCACCTCTCTTTCCTTATCACACTCATCTCGTAATGACTCTTGAACAACACGTCCATACTTAGGAACATCCTCGTACTCATCCACATCCACATCCACTATATCCTCAAGGCTCCGTGTTGGCCTCCCTAACTTTCTCATAATCTCCTTCTCCCGTGCAGCCAATATTGTCATATGCAATCACATAAGCGCTTATGCCATAACATATGCCATTTTGGACTAGGGGACCTCATATGCCATGGTGGAATATGTGGTTATTGTATCGTTGGGACTTATCTAGTCACACAGAGAAGTATGTGACTGCGTAAGTCATAGTTATGAGGTTTTGCCATCACATACAAATTGCATGACCTCTGAACAATTAGATTTTTTACTGTTTGGACCTTTTTTCGTCTTTTTTTTTTTTTTTTAACTTGATTTTCTCTCACTTTACAGATAGCATGACCTCCTAAGTCCTTCGTAATTTCTTTCTCACGCATAGCCAGTGTTGTAATATGTGATCACATAAGCAATTATGCCATCACATATGTCATTTGGACTAGCGTGGATCTTATATGCCATGGCAGCATATGTGGTTATTGTGTCTCTGGGACTTATGCGGTCGCACAGAGAAGTATATGACTGCATAAGCCATACTTATGTAGGGCGTGCTAAATCAGTTACGTGTCCGCCGTAACGGCCGTTACATAATGGCAACGGTGGTTAACGTTATGCAATACATGGCTAAAACGAAGGCGTTTTCAAAAAAGGAGCTGCAACAGTCTTTATGAGGCCATAACGGCCATTGCAAGGCATACCAGTTGTTACAGTCCTTGTAACAACTGTTAAGCACAGTAAAATGGGAAAATTGAAAAAGAAAAGAAAAGAAACATACCTTTCTCTTCTTCTTCTTCATTGACTGCAGTAGTTGCAACTGCTGCTACTTCTTCTTTCTTCCCCATCTGGTCCCCCTAGGTTTCCCTCTCGATTTTTCAATTTCCCAGCTTGGTGCAAGTGCACCATTTTGTTGCATGGGGCCCAACTTGATTTATGTTTTATATCCATGCCATCCATCAGCTTTTCTAGTTCATTTTAGGGCATGGTCCCTAAAATGAAGCATATCCAAATTTCAAGAGGGCCACACAGTAGGGATTGAATGCCCATCATTAAAAGCTTCCTAGGGCCCACCGTAATGTTTATTTGCAATTGAACCTATTAATATATTCATATAAACCTAGATGAAGGGAGAACGCAGATAACAACTTCTTCCAAAAAAAAAAAAAAAATGGCCAATAAGTTTTTAATAGTGGGAATTCAATCCCTACTGTGTGGTCCACCTGAGATTAGGATCTGCCACATTCTTGGAACTATGCCCTAAAATGAGTTGACAAAAAGGATGGACGACATGGATATACAAAAAAAATGCATCGAGATGGGTCCCACATTCAAGGCACCGCTCACTAGTGGTCTGCTTGAGATTTGGATCCAACTCATTTTTTGAAACATGACTTAAAATGAGTTGGATAAACAAAAATATCGAGGTGGACCCCATGTTCTGGGCCTCACTAGTCGTCCACTTGAGATCTAGATCTACCTCTTTTTTTGGACCATGCCCTAAAATGAGTTGGCAAAACATATGGACAGGCATGGATATACATACATATACCGAGGTGGGCCCCACATAAGCTGATTTGGGTCAAGAGTAGTCCGCCAAATCAACACCAAATCGGCAATACTATTTACCTGAATATAACTCCAATTTTTTCTTACGATCTATTAAGGAAAATGATATCAAATTATTAGATGTATGAATTACATAATAGGACACAAAAGTCTCTAAATTTTGTATGTTGAAATGAAATATACGCAAGTCGCAAGGTATGTAATACACCAACACTATAAATAATAGTAAAGGGTATAAATATGGAATGTTTTGGTATGACTTCATTCTAATAAATTTATATTGATCTTATATAGTTAGAAAAATTAAATATAAAAGCTTTGTAATCAATTCTAGGTTGTCAGATCCATAAATTCATCAAACAGCCCGATACAACATTCTCACCAAAGATTTGACCGTTAAACTACCATGAACATGTTCAAAATCATAAATGAATGCTTATTTGGAATATTTACAATTTTCTGGATTCTAGATTTTTTCAAAGCAAAAAAAAAAAATCGGTTACGGTGGGCACCGTTATGCCCACTGTTACCACTACAGAACTCCTTGCATCACATATAGATGGCACAACCTCCTAAAGGTTAGATTGTTTATCGTTGGGACCTCTTTGTTTCTTTTTTTGCTTCATTTTCTCTCACTTTACAAATGGCATGACCTCATAAGTCCTTCCTGATATCCTCCTCACGTGATGCCAAGGTGGCATATGCGGTTATGCCATCACATACAGATGACATGACCTCTTAATGGTTAGATTTTTTACCGTTGGGACTTTTTTTTTTTCTTTATTTTCTCACTTATTGTCTATAAATAAGCACTCTCATCCCCCTATTTTTACAACTCTCTCTCTCTCTCTCTCTCTCACACACACACACACTATTACTCTTATTCACTCTTAAAATGACATCATTAAAATTTATATGTTGTTTTTTCATTTTTTTAGTATATGCATTCATTTTAGTTGTTCGTTGACTTGTTATAGTCTAATAAAACTATAAATCAAAAAGGAAAAAAAAAAAAAAGAAGAAACAATTTTCTTCACTTGTAGTATTTTTATATAATTTTTCATTTTTCCTTGAATTTTTCCTTTAAAAAAAAATAGTTTGCTTGGGGGGTTATGCCATCGCAAAAGTGCACCCCCTCCTTAGGTCAGATGGGATTGCTTGTGCTATTTGACAACATCGCGCATGACACGTTCTTCTCTAATCTTCACTCATTTTCTCAAAACTTCATCTGCACTCACCTTCTTCGGACAACGTGTACCAAAACGGTTACATTTCTGCTATAACGGCCAATGCATATTGATAACGGCCAAGGCCATTACGCGATACGGGGTCAAAATGTTCCCTTGAGAAAAAAATGGTATCAGGCCATTTTGGGTTTGTAACAGCATTACAGACTAGTAACGGTGATAGCCTTGCGTAACGACACAGAAGAAAAGAACAAAAAAAAAAAAAAAAAAAAGAAACCTAGATTTTTTTATTTTTTTTTTCTTTTGTTGACTCTTTTCTCTTGCTGCTTTTCTTGTTCATTTCTTCTGCTGATTTTCTTCTTTTGTTGCGTCTTTTGCTCCTTCTATTCTCATGTATTCATATATCATCATAGTCAAAATCATTATCATATCGCATATCGTCATAGGGGTCGAATTGTATCATAAATCGTAAGATTTTTTACGATCGTCTTAACAATATGAAAAATATAAATAAATTAAAAAAATATTAAAAACTCAACAATCATCCTTTTGCCACCAATATGCACCAACTAATACCATGTCATGATAGTGTTAAAGGATTCACTTCAAGAAATTTCGTTAAAACATACAAGGATCCTTTAAGAATTTATGTTCTTGCTAACTTTCTTGAATGTAAAATCATGTTGGAAATGCGGCATTTGATTTTGTAGACCGACAAAGAAAGATATTTTGATTTCTAACCAATCATTCCACAATACATATAAGTCAACATGATCAAAACCATCCATAAAAACATTCTAGATAAGTCATACATCAATTTGGTGTTTTAACCAGTTATAAAGTAAGAAATCATTATTTAAAAATAAAAAATAAATAAAAAATAAAAAATAAAAAAATAAAAAGCTCTACAATTTCACGTTGAAGAGAATATACATCATTGAATCTCTTATATAGAATAATAAAAATAAAATAATTTGCCTCTTTTAAATAATTCTTAAAGCCCCCACCAATTCAAAAACATAAAATGAAAGCCCTCTTATGAAGAAAAATAAATAAAATAATTTACCTTTTCTGAATGATTATTTTTTAAAAGTTTTTTTTTTTTTTTTCCAAGAGATTCTTAAAGGCCCCACCAATTCAAAAACATAAAATGAAATCCAAGTGAACCTTAACATAGAAGAGAATAAGTATAATTTGAATCGTAAATCGTTATAACTCGTAGGATTCAAATCATAAAATAATAAGATTCATATAAAAAGGGATTCAAATCGTTTTGCTTAAGATTCGACTCAAATCATAAATCATAGGATTTAGACAACATTGATATTTTGAATATATATATATATATATATATATATATATATATAGAGAGAGAGAGAGAGAGAGAGAGAGAGAGAGAGAGAGAGAGAGAGAGAGAGAGCCTTGGTCTCCTACGAGCCGTGCGCAAGTTTCCTTTGTGCGAGACAAGTAGATGGGTTGGGGCTCATGGTGGGCCTCACCATAATGTGCATGTGAAATCCACTCCGACTAATAAGTGTATTATGGAAATTTAGCCAAGCTAAAAGTTTGGCCAGATATGTGATTTAGGTGGGCCATACAAAAATAAATAATGCAAGAGGATGTCTACCTTTGATTTTTATGGGGCCCACTGTAATGTTTATGTGAAATCTACTCCATTAGTTGCCTCATAGAACGATTTGCATGGGTATGAAAAATTAGGCCAATATGTGATTTATGTGGACCATACTAAGTGAAACAACTTGGATGGTAAACCTCCCCAACATTGTTTCCACTGAGGTGGACCACCTGAATCATGGATTTGGCTGATTTGTTAGCCCTTCAGCTAACTGGTCACTATGCAGCTTGCGGTTAGAGCAGATTTTACATACACATGATGGTGGGGCCATCCTCAGCCTTGTCGTTCTGTCCCGTGGACTTGGATTGTGTAGCCGAGGAGCCCATAATGCTAGCATGGTCTAGATTGTTTGTGGAGCACACCACGATGTATGTGTTTTATCCACTCCGTTCATCCATTTTTCCAACTCATTTTAAGGCATGAGACCAAAATTGAAGCATATCCAAAGCTCAACTGGACCACACCACAAAAAACAGAGAAAATAGTGACGTCCACCGTTGAAAGGCCCACACTGATGTTTATATGCCATCCCAAATATTCATAAGATCACACAGGCTTGGATGAAAGGGAAACACCAATACCAGATTGATCCAAAACTTTTGTGGCCCCTACAATGTTTCAATGGTGGGAATTCAATTCCCACTGTTTCATATGGTGTGTACCACTTGAGATTTGGATGTACTTCAATATTGATCTCATGCCCCAAAATGAGCTGAAAAAATGGATGGACAACATGGATAAACTACATACATCATGGTGGGCCCCATAGTATCTTCCCAACACCATAAAGGGTGGTTAGCACCTCAGTATAGAATCCACATAGCTGTGAATTAAATTTACTTAGGAGTCATCCAGTTGCAGTCTGCCCACTATCATGTATTTGTAAAATCCACTCCAACCATCAGGTGAGTGACCGAATTCTATGTCTCGGGCGGAGAAACCAACTCCTCCATTGATTCAAGTGGACCGCAGCATTAGAAATAATGAAAGGCAATACTCATCCTCCAAATTGTTTTTCATAGTGTGGCCCACTTGGATCACAGATGAGCTTGATTTTTTAGCCTTGGACCTAAAATGGGCTAATGCATCTTGATGCATAGAGTGAAATTCATGTAAACATCATAGCGGCCCCCTCCTGAACCAACCGAGCCTCGGGACCATAAATAGCTTATTTATGGTCCGTGCATAGGAGACCACAATGCCACACGCACGCACGCAGATCCGAATCTCAAGTGGACCACACCACAAGAAAACAGTGATGATTGAATGCCACCATTACTTGTTACCCTTTCTCACCTAATCCAAGCCCTAAAAAGATTGTACACGAGGCATATATTAACTCAAAATTAACCAAATAAATTATAGGACCGTTGTTGCTAAGTCGCAATCTCAATATCCAATCGTCTCGACGATTTTAACCGTTAATTTGCGGACACTTATTTTTTAAAATAGGACCATTTGATATTTTTTAAAACTCAAAATTAACTAATTAAATTATGGGACCGTTGTTTTAAGTGTGTTTAAACAATTTTAACTGTTAATTTGCAGAGACTTACTTTTTGAAATAGGGCCGTTTGATTTTTTTAAACTTAAAATTAACTAATTAAATTATGGGATTGTTGTTGCTAACTCACAAGCCCAAAATCAAATTGTTTGAACAATTTTAACCACTAATTTTCGAACACATTTTTTGAAATAGGAGCATTTGATCTTTTTTAACTCAAAATTAACTAATTAAATTATGGGACCGTTTTTGCTAAGTCACAATCCCAAAATCAAATTGTTTTTGCGGACACTCATTTTTTTCAAATAGGACCATTTAATATTTTCTTATCTCGAAATTAACTAATTAAATTATGAGACTGTTGTTGCTAAGTCACAATCCCAAAATCAAATTGCTTTTGCAAACACTTATTTTTTCAAATAGGACCATTTGATATTTTCTTATCTCAAAATTAACTAATTAAATTATATGACCATTGTTGCTAAGTCACACTCCCAAAATCAATTGTTTAAACGATTTTAATTGTTAATTTGCGAACATGTAATTTTTTGAGATAGGACCATTTGATATTTTTCATTCTTCACCATCTAATTAATGTCCATCGATCCATTAATGGGATAAGTGCTAACAATTGCATGAATTTGAGGCTGATTTGGGGCATCGAGTGGTCCACCAAATTGGCGACACTATTCATGTGAATTTAATTTCAATTTTTTCTTGAGATTTATTGGGGAAATGATATCAAATTGTTAGGTATAGGAATTACATAATAGGACAGCAAAAAACTTTGGAGTCTATATGTTGAAATGAAATGTACGTGAGTCGCAACTCACGAGGCATGTAATACACCAATATTGGAAAAAATGGTAAAACGCTCAAATGTGATATGTTTTAGTACTATATTCATTCTAGTAAATATATCATTGATATTATATAGTCAAAAATTAAATATAGAAGTTTGGCAGTCAATCCTAGGTTCTCGGGTTCATAAATTCAAATAGCAGCCCAATACAACACTCTCACTAAAGAGTGGATCATTACACCACCGTAAACATGTTAAAAAAAATACATATTTGGAATATTTAGATTATTTGGGATTTTCTGAATATTTTTTTGGACTAAAAAATTTGACCGATACTGGGGGCATAATGGTTGTTATGCCTTCATGTCAGTAATGTCGGTGACCGATACGTGCTCCTTCAATCGAAATACCCCTCCGCTTTTTGACATGCGCTCATAATATGCATTGGGATTCACCATAGGTTTGCTCCCTATAGGTTAGGGTTCAATTCTCCTCCTTGGCTTTACCTGATACACGTGGTTGTGGGTGAGTGTGTGTATCCGCAGGGATTACTCTCGCTTCAAAATAGAGGTGGGGACACCCTGTGTCTTCAAAATAAAAAAATAAAAAAAATTTGCATCGGGATTCGAATCGATTATCAGGGATGGTCCCATGCTATCATCCAATATAGCGTCTCCCTTTTCCTCTTGATATTTTTATCTACAGAACAACATCAAGCAAACCACCATGTTAACATAGTTAATTTACTACGTCCATAAATATTAAGAGTAATTAACGGCCAATCAAACTATAAATTTTGGAAATTTTTTTTTTTTTTTTAAATATTTTTAATCAATAAATTAATTACTTCTCAATAAATCCCTAAACCACCACGACTTTGTAAATCAGCCCCCAACGTGTTCAATTTCATATTTTCATACTCGAATTTAAATGGATGAAATTGAGAAATTATGCATTTCTCCTAATTTGGCCAATTTTCCCAAACCCCCAAATTAGAGTGTAGTGTATTTGAGTTTATTTTCATCAAACATTCTCAAATTGGGGCAATTAACTGCTAATCAAAGTGGATTTTTTGAAGAACACTATTTTTAACTATTTTAAAATTAAAAAATAATTTTTACAAAAAAACACCAAACCACCAATAATCTATAGATCAAGTGACCAACATGTTTGATTTCATGTTTGTATTAATGTTTGTAATATTGACATCGGTATCGCACTTGACCGATACGTTATACACGGGTATTATAAAAATTTCTTATACTGGGGAAATATCACAAGATATCGCAATATCTCAATGATAGCACAATATCATGTGAAATATCGCAGCCCCCTCTTTTTATACTTTACAATGTATTGACGATATCAATCGATGACGTGCGATACTATGGGAAAAAGCAAAAAGAAAATTGAAATTTTGAGAGGAGAATGAAGAGAGTACCTGTGGTGTCCTCTCTCTCTCTCTCTCTCTCTCTCTCTCTCTCTCTCTCTCTCTCTCTCCAAGTGTCTTTTTAAAATTATTATTTTTTTAAAGGAAATAAATAGAGGGTTGGGCCTAGTCGGCTTTATGTTTTGGCACGCACATCACGCCTAACACATGGGGTTGGCGACTCAAGTGGGCCCCACCATGATGTTTATGTGAAATCCAACCCGTTCACTAGGTGTGTCACCCCATGTTAGGTCCAGGGCTGAAAAATCAGCCCCATCCGTGATATAGGTGGACCTCACGATTGGAAACAATGCACAGGTAATGCTCACCCTTCAAACTATTTTCCTTGTTGTGATATCTAATGGTTGAAGTGGATTTTATATAATCATTATGGTGGGCCCTATAAAAATCAAGGATGGACATCTCTTTACCAATAGTTTCCTTTGGTGTGCCCACCTGATTCATAGGTCAGCCTGATTTTTTGGCCTTGGGCCTAAAATGAAATTACACATCTAATGGTTAAAGTGGATTTCAAATACCACATCATGGTGGGCCTTGAAAAAAAAATTGAAGGGTGGGTGTCCTTTATTTGAGCTAAATAAATTTTAAAAAGAAAATTGTGGACTAATGACTTTTTATGGGGGCCCACCTTGATATGTATGTGAAATCCACTCTGACCATTATGTGTAATCCCATGTTAGGTCCAAGGCCAAAATATCAGGCTGGTCTGCGATTCAGGTGGGCCACACCAAAAGAAACGGTTGGTAAAGAGACGTCCACCCTTGATTTTACAGGGCCCACCATGATGATTATATAAAATCTACTTCAACCATTAGATGCCACAATAAAATTTAGAAATGGGGCCCAAAAATCAGGCACATCCGTGAATCACAAGGGCCACACCAAGGAAAACAGTTTGGAGTGTGAGCATTACTTGTATACTGTTTCCAATTGTGTGGTCCCACCTAAATCACAGATGGGTTGATTTTTGGGCCCTGGACCTAACATGGGCCAACACACCTAGTGAACGAGTTGGATTTCACATAAACATTATGGTAGGGCCCACCTAAGCCGTCAGGATCCCTACTCTCTATTTAAAGGCATGCACAAATTGTCCATGTGTATGATGCATGCGTGCATCATGCACTCAGAAATTGTATACATGTTATATATGGACTCAAATTTAACCAACAAAATTGAGAAACCATTGTTGCTAAGTCACGGTCCCAACATCGGATTGTTTGAACGATCCTAACCTTTGATTCATGGACATGTGTTTATTGAAACATGACCATTGGATATTTTTTGGTCTTAACTATCCAAGAAATGTCCACCAATTTCATCATCAAATGAGGGAGAAAAAAAAAAAAAAAAAAAACCTAATTTTTGGCTTATGAGACATAATATGGGCAATTTAATTTCAATTGCATGTACACCACGTGCAATTTTTAGAAGCAATTAATTGATTGTGTTTTCGTACATGTCTTCTATGATTTATAGGTTATATTAGTTGATTTTGAATATAGTTGTATCTAGGGGTGCACATCGAACCGGTAGAACCGTGGAACCGGACCGGAACCAATCCAACTGTTTGGTTTGGTCCGGTTCTAGACTGCACGGGTTTCGGTTCCAAAATTCCAAGAACCGTTGGATATGGTTCGGTTCCGGTTTAGGGGCACGTAGAACCGAACCAAATAGTGAACCGAACCGTTGACCCGAACTTTTGATCTGAACCATTGATCCGAACAAGATTTTAAAATAAAAAATAAAAAAATAAAAAAAAAAAAACCATCTCTCTTTCTCTCGCCGTCTCCCTCTCTCACGTCGTCTCTCACCCTATCTGCGTGCGGCTGCCTAGCCCCTGCCCAATCTCGTCTCTCACCGTCTCTCTCTTTCTCTCGCCGTCTCCCTCTCTCTCGTCGTCTGCGTGCAGTTGCCCAGGCCCCAGAAGCAGTGTACATGTACATGTACATTGAGTTGGATGTTTGATGTGGTGCCTCTTTTTGGATGAAGCCTAGCTAAAAACTGCACTGATCAGCATATACTAACTTTTCGATATTGACCTTGAATTTGACTGTTGATCATTTCTTTCATCCATCATTTTGATGGCCACAGTTGGATTGTTAGAATGATCCATAATGGGCTCCAGAATTTAGACAATCTGACTTGATGTTCATGCATGCCACATGTACGGTAGATAAGCCTTAAAACTATAGTTTTCTCCCTATGTCAAATGTCTCCTGAAAAAAATGAACTAAATATATGGCCATGGAAAGCATGACGATCATCTCAAAAATGTAGGGAGAGGTCAAGCTAGGGATATTTCTGAAACAACTTTTAAACACACTGTAGGGCATGACTCCATTTGTGGAAAAGTTTTGAATAAATATTTATCATTCTTAATCCTTCATAGTGGTGCTCATTGTTTTGTGTGAGTAGATTATATGGTGGGTTTTACCAATTGGGCTGGATTTTACAAAGCCCAAAACCGTGGAACCGATCTGGAACTGAACCGGTTTTCACGGTCTGGTTCCGGTTCGGTTCTAGGGTGCTAACGGTCCGGTTCCGGTTCCGAAAATCCTAGAACCGTTCAGAACTGTTCGGTTCCGGTTTCACCGCAGAACCGGACCGAACCAACCCGTGTGCACCCCTAGTTGTATCACTCTGTTAGACATCACATAGTTTAGGAACCTATACAAAGGAAACTTATTTTGTGCACTTGTTATTGTGATGTGTTGAGTTCTAAGTGTATATTTATGTCCTCTTTAACATCCCCTGAAGTTTCATTGAAAATTCAAAACAATTTTTGTGTTTCGCAAAAAAACAAGGATACATTATGTGATGCATCTAATTTTGTCCATGCGATAACTGATATGTTTCCGTACCCCCAAAAGTGTGATACATTCATCAATACCGATACGGAAAACATTGGTTTGTGTACTCGAATTGCGACCGATTTGGGTAAAATTGGGGAAATTTTGAATTATCACCAATTTGGCCCATTTCCCCAAATTAGAGTGTATTTGATGACGTTTTCATCAAACACTCGTAAATACTCTCAAATAGGGTCTTGGGTACTGCTGATCAAAGTGGATTTTCTGAAGAAAAAGAAATTCTAATATTCTTTAATTAAAAAAATAATTTTTTTTCGAGAAATCCCCAAACCAACATGTTTGATTTCATGTTTGTATACTTATTTTGCAGCTGATCAGGGAAAATGAGGGTTTTTTTTTTTCTTTTATTATTGTCGGTTTACGCACGCTGCCCTGAGCATCGATGATATTGTTACCGGATGATAAATAAAGGGGGATGAGATGATATCGTGATACGTATCGTCGATAACTAACAATATCAAGCAATATTATCACCGATATCCTAAAATACAGTAACTAATGGCCCATATCGTGTGGCTTCTCGGTGCTTTTTTTGTGTGTGCTTTTAGAAGAGTCTCTTATTTTGAGGATTTGCCAAGGCTTTAGTTTTGGGGGAGGGGGGATTTGGATTTGCCCAAAATCCATGGATTTGGCAATCCACATTTAAAACAAATAGGGAAGATTTGAAATCCATGAATTTCATGAATACCTGCTTGCAAATCCCTCACTCCTCCCTTATGGTATGCCAATTTGCTACAATGCATACTAGACAATTGCACATACAATAGAAGAAAAAGGGATTTGTGGTCCTTTGACAGTTGACAAGTTTCTCATTTAAAACTTGTAACATCTACAGAGTTTAAATAAAGAAATTAGGTTTCATAAACTTGGCATTGATGAGTAACTTCAGCGACAAAGCCATTAATGTATTGCATCCTGTTATTAGTGGAAAAAAAAAAAAAAAAATCAAGAATTTTAATTTTCAGTGATGATCATAGAGGTGCAGTATTGAACTTGTGGCCTACACCGATCATCTGGTTCATCTGTACTGTAGAACATGATTCTTGGGTGTTATTAAAATTAAAATTCAAGTTTTGGGTGATACTAACTAATGATGATTTGACAAATGAGGTATGAAAAGAACTGAAGATAGAGACGGTGGACCAAATACTTTGTGCAACAGCTCCATTGCATCCCAACTGTCTCCTACACTGAGAATTTTTGCAGCATAAGCTTGTGCTGGGGCACAAGCACCGCAGTCTAGTACCTCACTAGTGTGGACAAACTCCCTCTCCGCAATATGAATTGGCTAAGAGGCCTCCAACTTGGAATTTCACCATGAACATCTTTTTTCTTTTTTCTTTTTTGGAAGGTAAGTAAGAACTTTTTTTTTTGTTGATGCTGTCACTCACCATCACCCACGTCGCCACCATCAGCTTCTCCATCATCACCTCTGTTTCCATCTCCGTTAGATGGGGACAATCCGATCGTTGTCGTTCACAAAATCGCTCAAGCTACCATGCGACCCCTACCCTGATATGCCTCATGGCCTTCACTTCCAGATGTCGCGCTGCTCTTTAAAGCTTTAAGGCGTCTACAACTCCACTTCTTTAGCAATAACTTTGTTGACATCAATGCCCATAGTTGTTGCCTATCTGGCTAACGTGGGACGAGTTCGTCAATCTGTTGCTTCCTAGTCCGACGACCTAAATGACTCATAAAGTGGGTTCTCATTTTCCCAGCAATGAATACATAGCCACCAATCACCATGGAGTCTATGGGATCGCTTTCATTTTGTCTGATGGTGCTTCAATCAAAGCTTCAGTGTTGTGGCAGAGCACAAGCTTTTGGAGCTGTGTACCCCAGCATGTTCTTATCCATGCGGATCAGGGAAGTTCTCTAGTTTTGGTCACATGGGATGACGAAACTGTGTGGGCCAGTACATGGACTGCCAGTAGCTACAAGGTTGAGCAGTCACTCCCGGAAATTGACCACTCGCCTGCCAATCTATAATGTATATTTGTCAGCTAAGTAAAGTGGTTGCTTAGTAATTAAGTTGTAATTAATTCTTAGGTATATAATAACACTATACTCAAACAGATTATTGTTGCCCTCAATTCCACTGCAGCTTCACTTCAGAATAAGCCCTGTTCATCTTTAAACTTGATACTCTATTCTGTAGAAGTAGAATTCCAGGTCAATCATTTTTATACTACTTGATGATTATTGATTATATATGTTAGATAGAGATGCCCAAATTAATGAGAGTACAATACAAGACACGTTATGTCATTCCTGAACTGAGCTTTCCCAGGAAGAGTTTAGCATAGATTTCGTGCTTGGCCTTTTTTTAATGTGTTGTCAGCGGGTCTGTGTCTGTGTTACTTACAGTTTGGGGAACATGTTGAACCCCAATTCACAATGAACTAGCAATGTAAAAATAACCAGGCTATAAGCTAATGCACCATGTTGAAACTAGAAAATAAAAACTAAAACTTTTACAAAATACCATTTATATTTTTGTATTTCTCCTTTCCATTACATAATATTAATGGGCACTGTCGTTACCAGCATGATACAGGCTGTGACAGGCAATGTTGTCAAATCACATATGCGATTGAATATGCTGATTTTTTTTTTTTTTTTTTAATCAGAAAAATAGGGTGAAATTAAGGAAAAAAAATGAATAAAAATAAGAAAGTAGGGGGAACTTTCCAAAGTTAATAGATAAATAATTTTATATGCCCTTGCAATACATTTAAGTAAAATAAAACTAATTAAACAATGAATTAAATATTAAGTCATCATTCATTAACATTCTACAATATAGTTAACAAATATCAACATTCAACATTCAACAGTACAATCAACAATCAACATTAACACAATAAGTAAACAAAATGAAGAAGTTATTTATTTATTATTGATCTAATCATATACTATATACATTGATCTATTTGTCATCGTGGCATTTGATTACTACCACCATCGTTATCATCACCATCATCATCTGAGTCATCTCCTTCTTCCACATAAACTTCTTCTTTTGTTTTTTCATCATCTGTATGTATTAATACTTCATCAACATCCAATGGTAGATCTTCAGCTTGATCATTATTATCTCCTTCTTCCATCTCTTCAACGGGTCGATGGCTACTACTCACCCCATGGTTCCCCCCATCCTTCGCCTTCGAGTGGTACCTTCTCCGAGTGTTGATCCGTATGCGGCATCTTCAACTTACTCTCATGTTAGGTCATTTCCAGCAAATATCGGGTCCTCCATCTCTACGAGCCACTCGTTATATGCATCTAACTCATCTAAGCAGATAGGGTCAAAGAAACCAGGCTTTTCTTTCCTACTTTGGAATCGTTCTCGCATTTTTTTATTATATTGGACGAAAATCAAGTTGTCGAGCTTTTTTTGCTCAAGGTGATTCCTTTTCTTGGTATGAATCTGCATGAAAGAAAGCGCATTTGGCAGTAGCTATTTAGGTAATTAATTTAGCTTACACCTTACACTAAAAAATTGAAGTTTAGTAGTTTACGATTACTAAACGTACCGCCTTGAACGTGCTCCAATTGCACTCGCAACCACTGACAAAACACGTGAGTCCAAGAATCCTCATAGCTAGCTTCTTTAGAGTTGGATCCTTCCTGTTCGGATCCACTCCATAGGCAACCCACCAGTCAGCTGAGAAAAACTGTTTAAGTAGGTTAGAGTCACTTTGTAGATTACATTGTAAATAAAATTTTAAAAAAAAAAAAAAAAACTATTTGTAAGACTGACATTCATAGTAGTACTTACTAGGTAATTTCATTGTCCGATGTTTGATGACGATATCCTTTAAGAATATCCCCTCACTCTTTGTATAGAAGTCCAATAAAGTTGAGATCGTTTTGTTCTTCTCTATCTAGAATCATTCTTTCCAACATATGAATAAATCCAACCATATTCATAGTAAGTGCTTCTGCTGGATTAACTGAAGTGAATAAATAGGTTGGGTTAAGGATGTAAGCAGCCGAATACAATGGAGATGACATTTGGCTGCCCCATCTTCTATCTATAATATCTATAATTGGCTTGTAATCACGGTCTCTATAGTTAAAATGGTCCATGATCTTATTTTTCGCTCTCTCCATCGCATCATATATATAACCTGTTGCAGGCTTCTCATCCCTGTCCATCAATCGCAACACAGTGACTAAGGGCTCGTATGCTTTTATCACCTTTACCACTTGTATCTAAAAACTTTCTAAAATGATTGTTTATTGAACCTGTTTCCCTTCAGCCTTCTTTGACCAAAGCCCACTTGTAAAATCGACCGACACTACAAAGCTTCTAACTTGTGATTTTTTTACATGTAATCTTTGTAGTGTTAAAAAGGTTGTAGCGAAACAGGTGACTGTTGGACGTAGCAAGTTACCCCTAATGTGTTTTCTCATTCGACTGAGAAGAAGGGCGTGTTTGTACATAAAGACCGTGATTCTTCTAGCCCTTGCAATCACATTTATAAATAACCTACTTATATCTTCTAACATAAGATCAACACAATGGGCCGCACAGGGGGTCCAAAATAAACGATGCCTCTTCTCCATAAGCAGACGACCAGCCATTACATATGAGGTTGCGTTGTCTGTAATTACTTATATAACGTATTCCTCACATATTTCCTCAACTACATTATCTAGTAAGCTAAACAAGTATTCTCTTGCATGTGAATGACCCGATGCATCCACGGACTTCAAGAACATTGTCCTAGCTGGATAATTTACCAAAAAGTTAATGAGAGACTGACTGGATCTATCAGTCCATCCATCGGCCATTAGTGAACACTCATATATTTTCCACGATTCCCTATGTTCAGTTATAAAGGATCGTGTATAATACACTTCGGTTTTCAGGCATGTCTCTCTCATTTCATGATATAAAGGAGGTTTAAGCCCAGGTCCAAATTGACGTATAGCCTCAACCATTACTTTGAAGCTTCTCGATTTAACAGCGTTAAAAGCAATGTCGGTTTGGTAAAACCACATAGTAATATATTGAATAGTGGTTGTCTAAAGTTGTTTGAGCCGGCCCTTTGCCTCGACCCCTTTAGTCGACCACATCTTCGGGGTATGGTCTACACCTTCTATCCATGGGCCCATGCGCTCGGGCTCTTTTCGAGACCATTGGTTGTACCTGTGGTCGAGATTGGCCTGTCGAAGTAGGGGGAGTGGGACTAGCTTCATCTACATTAACTACGTTTATATCTTCACATGCATCTTGTTCCATATATTCCTTGTGACGTAGGGTACTATCGCATTTCTTTCTTGACTGTTTATCCATATACTCTATGATCTTCCTTCCATATGTAAAAGCATGCGATAGTGCCCATACTTCCAACCCGAGTCATTCAACTTGGGCTTCAAAGAGGAAGATTGGGAAGAAGACATTATGTTGGTGGTGCGTGTATTGATTGTAAGTTGCTACTTGTTAGTACTAAAAACTAAAGTAAATAAAGACTAAAGGGTAAAGAGATGAGAGAGAGAGAGAGAGAGAGAGAGAGAGAGAGAGAGAGAGAGAGAGAGAGTTACACTTACTTACACTTACACTAGTAGTGAAAAGGGAGAGGAAAAAGAGAGAGAGAGAGAGAGAGAGAGAGAGAGAGAGAGAGAGAGAGAGAGAGAGAGACACTTAATCACACTTACGCTAGTAGTAGAAAGGGAGAGGGAAAAGAAAAGGAGAGAGAGAGAGAGAGTTACACTTACACTTGTAGTAAAAGAGGAGAGAGAGAGAGAGAGAGATTTACACATAAACACAATTACAAATTTACAAAAACACAAATTCTTCACTTTTTGTCTTTACTTTTGCCTTGACCATTGAGTCTTGAGTCTAGAATATTGTAGACTTGTTGTAACTTGTAACTCGAGCTTGTAACTTGTACGTATCTTGTAACTTGTAAATTGTGTTGTAACTTGTAACTTGTAAGTAACAAAGTAACAAACTATAAAAAATTAAACTTGCAACTAGGAATGTAAGTTGAGTCTCTTGAATGTAAAGAAACTTTAAGAGAGAGAGAGAGAGAGAGAGAGAGAGAGAGAGAGTGGTGGGTGTGTGTGAATATGATTATGATCTTTAGAACTTGGAAAATTTAAAAAGAGAGTTCAATGGATGGAGCTTGGTTGTCTCTTTATTCTTGAATCCTTTTAGTTGTAGTTGTCCCTTGATTGAAACTTCAAACTTGAAAGAAATATGAATGGAGTGGAGCTTGGGGCTTGGAATTATGTAAGAGAGAGTGTAAGAGAGTAGAAAATAGAGATAGAGAAAGAGTTTGAACTTTAAGTGCATGTAGGAGTGTTTAGAATCTCATTTTATAGACAAAAAATATAGATTTTTAAATAATAAAAAAATTCCCAACAGTCAGAAAATGGTTAGATTTCTGACTGTTGGCGAATACGCAATCGCATACATCGCATATGTGATCACATATTCTCGCATATTATGAATATGCGATTGCATATTTGCAGAAATTGCATATGCCACTGTTGCATATGCGATTTCCAGTTGGATGTTCGAATATGCGATCGCATATTCGAATGTGCGATCGCACATGACAACACTGGTGACAGCCATTGTGTCCTTCTTCACAAAAACTGTAATGGACTATTACAGGCCATTTTTTCCCATAATGGCAATTACAACCCCATAACGTGTAACAGTACCCACCTTTACCATATTACGTAACCATTTTTGGATAATGTGCGTATAACCCCACCTTTTTACACATTACTACATGTGGCTTTGTGGCACATGTGTGATTGGCCCAAGAGCCTGTCCAGAGTAGCCACCATACAGATTTTCTGGCCCAAAAATCTGGCAGGTCTGCTCATCAGGTGGGCTAAAATGTTGGAAACAAATGGGTGGCTTAAAAAATCTTTTCCAAGATTTCTTAGCTGTACGTGTCATGCACTATGGCCACATTCTGAGCTGGCTGGACTATTTGGATGGGGAATATATCGGTGGAACCCACTAGATGGAGGCTTGGATATTCACACTTTTATCATGTTGGCACATGTTATCGCATGTGGAGACGCAATGTTGTGCATGCACAAGCTTCTGCAATATATTTTACTGGCTTGGCATGCAGGTGGTAAAAGCAAGATCTGGAAATGTGAATGGCATTATGCCTATTAGCAGGTCTTTGGAGCATTTGGCTAGAGAGAATAGCTGCTGTTTTAAAAATCGAAGGGGGGCTGGTTTCTTGGAGTTTTTATCTGGGAAAACAGGAGTGTAATTGAATGGGTCCAAGCAGCTAATGTTTTAGCTTCTGGTTATTTCCCAGGTGGTTGGAGTTATAGGTTGTAGCCTTTGGTTTTTTTTTTTTTTTTTCTTTTCTTTCTTTTGTATCCTCTGCCTTTTGGCCAGTTTTTCAATTGAAGTTTCATTATTGTCCCAAAAAAATATTTTATGCTATAAGATTTGCTGATGGAAATTGTTAAACAAGTCATAACATTTTATTGCTGTTATGAATTTCCTTGATATCCTGATTAATGAATCTTCATGATGGTATCTTGCATCAGCTGTCTTCCTTTTCAACTAGGTCAAAAGTAACTTATCAACTATTTGACTTTGGAGTTAATGATCAATTTTGTTCAAGATTTATTTCACAGAGCAGGACATATGGGTTCAAAATAAACCCTATTAAGGATTTATTTCAGGCAAAGCTTAGTCATTTGGTTGTGTGCAGTTTCATCAATAATGAGCACTTCTTTTTGCAGGTTTTGCTCACAGAAATTGGTTCGAGATTTGTTACACTGCCAGAGGAAAGACTTCTAGCAGTGGTGAATGCGCTGCTTCATCGCTGTTACAAATACCCAACTGCTACTACTGCTGAGGTTCCTCAATCTCTCAAGAAGGAACTTTCTGGTGTTTGTAGGGCTTGCTTTTCAGCAGATGCTGTGAACAAGCATGTTGATTTTGTAAGAGAGTATAAACAGGAGTTTGAGCGTGATCTCGATCCAGAGAGCACGACAACTTTCCCTGCTACTCTCTCTGAATTAACCGAGCGACTGAAGCACTGGAAGAATGTTCTTCAGAGTAATGTTGAAGACAGATTTCCTGCCATCTTAAAGCTGGAAGAAGAAAGTAGGGTTTTGCGTGATTTCCATGTCGTAGATGTGGAGGTCCCAGGACAGTATTTCACAGACCAGGTCATATGAGATTCTCTTGAATGGGAATTGCAATAACCTCGCTTTCAATTAGTAGCGCTTGCTGTCAAATGCCCCCTGCACTTTCTCAGCCGTTTTTCTCCCCTTTTTTTCTTCTTATCTTTCTCAGGAACTTGCTCCTGATCATACAATAAAGTTAGACAGGGTTGGGGCAGATATACCAATCGTGAGACGGCACGGTAGCAGTTTCCGCCGACTGACTCTCATAGGTTCTGATGGCTCCCAGCGCCATTTCATTGTTCAGACTTCATTGACCCCGAATGCTAGAAGTGATGAGCGCATACTGCAGCTCTTTCGTGTGATGAACAGAATGTTTGACAAGCACAAGGAATCCAGGCGCCGCCATCTATGTATCCACACCCCAATAATTATCCCCGTTTGGTCTCAGGTGAAGATCATGTCATTGCACTCATGATATTTATTTTGTCTAGTTCTAAAGAAACATCTTGTATTCAGGTCCGAATGGTAGAAGATGATTTGATGTACAGCACCTTCCTTGAGGTCTACGAGATCAACTGTGCACGGCATAATCGAGAAGCAGATCTCCCAATCACTCATTTCAAGGAGCAGCTCAACCAAGCCATCTCAGGCCAAATATCTCCAGAAGCAGTTGTAGATCTTCGTCTGCAGGCATATAATGACATTACAAGAACTCTCGTCAATGACAATATATTCTCCCAGTACATGTACAAGACTCTTCCAAGTGGCAACCATCTTTGGGCTTTCAAAAAGCAATTTGCCATCCAGCTTGCACTTTCCAACTTCATGTCTTACATGCTACAAATTGGGGGGAGGTCCCCGAATAAGATTCTGTTTGCCAAAAACACGGGCAAAATATTTCAAACTGATTTCCATCCAGGTAATGTATTTAACTACAGTTAACAAGTGAATTGTTTGTCATCATTTCTAGATGACTGCTGACCATTTTCCCTGCAACACAGCATATGATGCAAATGGAATGATTGAATTCAATGAACCGGTGCCTTTCCGGCTGACAAGGAACATGCAGGCTTTCTTTTCCCATTTTGGCGTAGAGGGTCTAATCGTGTCAGCCATGTGTGCTGCAGCACAGTCTGTGGTTTCACCAAAAGTGAGTTTTTCGCCTGCTGTACCTGTTGGATAAAGTTGTTGAAGCTCTTATTGATTTATATATGTGTATTATTGCACTATGTATATTTTTTTCGATTTATTCTCTTCTTTTTTTTTTTCCAGCAAAGTCAGCATATATGGCATCAGTTGGCTATGTTTTTCCGAGATGAGCTTCTATCGTGGTCATGGAGAAGGCCTCTGGGAATGCCTTCAGCACCAGTTGCTGCAGGTGGCATCAATCCGTTGGATTTCGAGCAGAAGGTTACCACTAATGTGGAGCAAGTTATTGCCCGTATTAAAGGAATTGCCCCACAGTACTTTTCTGAAGAGGTATCTCATTAGCATCCTCACTAAAACATAATTTATGCATCCTAGTTTGATATCCTGGAGTAAATGTCACAAGCTGGGTTGCAATTGCTCCTGGCTGGAGGGCCTGAAGCTTGTCCAGACCAGCCCATCAATCCAGCCAAAGCCCAGTCTGCCTGTCAGCTATGGAAACAGACTTGGGCATGGCCTACTAGTTAAATACTAATCCCAACATTGTTAGCAAATCAGGCTCGACAAGGCTGAGCTGAGCTAGCTGGCCTTTTGGCTCAAGTCCTCTCCCATCCAACTACTTATTGGGCTTAAAACTTCAGCATGGACCCAACCTCTAGGCTGAGCCCACAATAATCTGTGCAGATAACATGGTCCAGCCCAGCCCAGCCCAGCCCAATTGCAACCCAAAACCGATGGAATTGTGATCCTTTTGGACGAAAGGTTAAAATCAGTGTACATGCCTGTGACCATCTCCATCTCTTCAAGCAAGGGTAGATTTGCTGAAAATAATAATGCATGCCCCACTGTTTCAAGATTCCTACATTGGGAACTGGAAGACATTGTTTACCAGTTCTGGTCAAAACCGAAACATCACATTGCTCCAAAAGGAAGCTTGTTTTCTCCATGCTCTCCATCCTAAGCACCCTATGCATAATGACAGTGGAAAGTGAAATTGCAACTGTTCAAGCATTGGTAGTAACATTTCCAACCTTTTTTTTCTCCCCATTTCAGGAGGAAAACAACACAGATCCGCCCCAGTCCGTCCAAAGGGGTGTGACTGATTTGGTTGAAGCTGCTTTATCCCCTAGGAGCTTGTGCATGATGGATCCGACATGGCATCCATGGTTCTGATAACTTAATTCGCAATGTAAGAATTGATCTGGACATCCAAACACCAGCTGTATGGTTATTTTTTGTTTGATGGGATACATGCAGGGGTGGTGTATAGCGTTCCTTGTAATTATGTATATATCATTGCATGGTCGTCAATCTTGCTGGTCACTGAAATTATACTGCACAAGTCCTGAAAGCTGATCCAAAGCTGACTGTTGAAGCATATACCCTGTGGGATCACCATTGTTCCTCGGATGTACTGTCTAAATGTAAATGACATTTTGGAAGATTTTTTTTAGTTCAAAATGCATTGAGCTCTTGCCACAGGATTCCAACTGTTTTGAATTGCATCTATAAGGCTGTTTTAGGAAGTCAACTAATTTTTTGGCAAGCTGAATGACTGCTGCCCACTGTATCTTTACTGCATTAGCATGCTTGCCATTTCAAGCTGGTTTGACAAGGTGGCCATTCTGCTTGCTGTTTAGTTTTCAATCCAATATGGTAATGTAAAATTTTGGATTTTTCCAATGATGTTTGGCTGATGGTTTATTTGAACTAGGGACACTGCACAATCTGTTCTAAACTGTTTACAGATTTGGTTATTGGCCTTCCAAGATTGAATTTAAATATGCACATCCCAACTAAGCATTGTTAATTAGTAGACACAAGCTAGACATAATCTCGATGTCTTTAGTCCCAATTTAATGCATGGATTAGAGTGGTTATCAAAATCAGTCGACCCAATTAGCAGTTGGTAGGAAACTTGCTTGATGAACGTAGTATATGTTCCATTTAACCACACACACTTGCCTATGGTGGAATTGCACGTAGACGTAAGAGTTTTGTGTATATCACAATTGGCTCAATCATCAGTAGATTATTCTTTAATATGTTGTTGTTTTGTATTGCATTCATAGATTGTTTAGACATTTCATTGTGATTTGTGCACAAATTGCAGTTGCGAATCATAATTAGATTGGTTCCAAGAGCTGGGCCATGTAGAGAGTAAAATCTTAAATGTGCTCACAACTGAAACTAGGCTTCATCTTGCCATTGAGTTTCCACAAGAGTCCCGGTGAAACTCTTCAGATGCTAATTGTGTGGAGTTTTTGGATTGGGATTGTGCCAATGAGAAAGTCTGGAGGCTTGTGCTGCCTGTATAATCTCTTGAGTATGTGATGACATCTGTACTCCAATATCTTCGCCCAAGTGCTCCAAGAGGTCCAGGTGCCCTAGGGTTTCAACAGGCCAAGTAGCTGGGAAGAATTGTTGAAACTAGCATATTGGATGATCATCCGTCCAAAGTTCAAAGGAGCACGCATCTAACCAACCTGGAAGGAAAAGCCATTTGAGGTCAAGGTCTCCAACTGGGAAAGCCAACTGGAACGAATGCAGTTAAGCAGGAGACATTTGTTCTTGTTAAATCATACCTTTTTGACAATCAAGCCTAATGTATGTGTGAATTCTAGTGTCACTACAGTCTCAAATTCTATAAAAAGGCTCAAGGATAATCGAAACTCTTCAGCCATTGCTTGTTGAGTCGCTTTGTTTTGGAAGGTCCACTAGCTGCTTTTTGGCCGCATCTTGCAGGTATGTAATGCCCCTTACTTGATGGGGCACATCTCATCAGTGACAGACACAGGTAGTGAGTGAGGTTGGCACAGATGTGTTGGCAAAAGTTCGTGGAGATATCTCAGTTGGTATAATTCGGTTAAAGTTTTTACTTTGAAAAATGATTCGAGGAGAAGCGGATTGACGCCGCTAAACTAGTTGATGACCTTTTGAAGTAATTCTCTTCTTTTATAATGTATGTTAGATTGAAACTTCTTCACAAAAGAGGAAGAGAACTAAGGAGAATCCCACCAACATGTGGCAGTACGACTCGGCCATATTGGCCTTAACAAATTGACCAATCTCATTAATGATGGGTAGTTTAAGTGGTGACTTACACCAGAACCGTACCACACGTGTAAGTCTGTCTTATGGGTAAAATGACCAAGTTTTCCTTTCCCAAGGGCCTTTCTCATAGGGCTTGAGAATGTTTGGAATTGGTTTACTCTTTATTATATTTGTGGACAGTTAGATATGAGAGCTAGGGGAGGTTATCTGCAGTTTATTTATATTTTGTGATAACTATAGATGACATCTCTAGATATGGAGATGTCTACTTGCTTTAACAAAGTTAAATGTGGTGGATAAATTTATTGGGTATTGGATAGTCGAATATGTTTATGAATTATTTGAAGGAGCATTATGTCATAATGGTCAGGTCCATGACGACAACTAGATTGGATCTTCTTATATCTTTTGGAGTTATGCCTTAGAAATAGCAATATAAATCTTGAACAGAGTACCGACTAAATATGCATCTAAAATTCCACATTATAACTGGAATATGTGTTTGAACAACACTATTCCTTTGGTTAAATCCAAAATTTCCGAGTCTTGTGTGTATGGGAAGTTAGTGGAAACCTAGTATTTCTAATCTAATATGTTGATGGCATTCTTTTCATTGGTAATGGTGAAGGGACATTACCAACTACAAAGCAATGACTCTTTATGAATTTTGACATAGACATGGTAATGCATCATATATTTTAATAATTAAGTTGCACACAAATAGACTCAACAAAAATCTTGGCCCTTCAATCTAGCTATATTGATAAGGTATTGACCAGATTTATTATTTAATACTCGAACCAGGGATATGTACCCTTCAAGCATGGGTTGGTTCTTTTATAAGAACATGTTTTAAAATGAAGCTAAGAATTAATAGTTGGAGCTTGTGTAGCGAACAGCTACTGTAGGTAGTATAATGATCCTAGATTGTGTACTAGACCAAATAATTGTTACTCAATTGGCATTGTGAGTAGTTTTCAAAGTAATTTAAGAACTTATTAGATAGTCATAAAGCACATCCTATAATATTGGAGGAAAATGACTCTCGTCTATAAGGCCAATGAATACTGCCATGAGATACACACACTCCATATTCCAAGATAATGCCATGAGATACACACACACACCATATTCCAAGATAATACTCACCGAAAGTCCACCTCCGATTATGTATTCACTCTTTAGTGGAGGGGCTTGTAGTTGTAGTGTCAAACAAGATTGCATTGATGACTCTACCATTGAAGCAAAGTATGTCGTAGCTAGTGAAGCAATAAAAGAATCAATATACCTGAGGAAATTCTTAAGAAAACTATGGGTGGTATCATAAATTAATATACCAATCACGTTGTTTTGCAACATCAGAATTGAGGTTGTTCAAGCTAAAGACCCATGAAATCACAAGGGTGGTAAGCATATCCCATGCAAATACCATTTCATCGGGTGGGTGCACTTCGGTATACTCGGCCACACATTTATGTCCAATATGCACTATTGGACTTCATTAGATGACCCATCTTTTCTTATACATGTTTGGTATGCTTAAACAACAAACCAACATTACTTTTAATTCATGACATGTTCGCTATGTACCTTGCTTTGATGAATGGCTAGAATATCTAACATGTGTACTGTCTACCTATTTTTTTACACGTCCCACCTTGAAAAAATGCCCTCATGCATATCGTTGATAGGAAAGCACTCCTTCAATTGGATTAAGAAAAAAACCTACAATTAATTGATACTCTGGTAGTGTACGACGTTGTGGCGGTAAATGACATTTCTCTATCTCACTCTCTTTTTCTCTCTTCCCCCTGTCACTGTCCCTCTCCCTCTCCTTATGTATGAAGCCTAGTTGTGGTAGGCTTTTGCATGTGCTCTCCTCAGTGGTCAATATAAAGGGTACCAGAGGTATGAAGAAGCGAATCAGTCTGGGGTATTCCTTGGTGTGACAGATTTTGGACACATGAACAATAGGAGAGGTAAGCCTTGTATTTTTTATTTCTCTTGTTTGATGAAAGTTCCATGTTGTTGCCCTATGGATGTAGGCATAATACCAAATCACGTAAATCTTTATACCACTTGTCTCTGATTTTTATTTTTATTTTGCTCTTGGATTTTTGTTTAGCACTTTTCTTTTAGAGTTTTACTTTGCCTGCATTGATCATATGTGCATGTTTTTTAGTAACAAGTGGTATCTAAGTTAAAAGTTGATAAGCCTTTTAGGACAGGATAAATGTCGGCAATTGTGTTGCAATTGTGTTTCAGATGGTTAGATAGAGTTCTAACAAATTCAAGGTCCCGAAGTTTGATAGATCCAATTACCCGTTGTGGAAACTGAATATGAACGTGGTGTTGTTGAAGGAATGTTGTGAAACTGCGATAAAAGAAAGAGAAAATAAGCCCGTAGAGATGAAAGGAGAAGTACTAGGGAAAAATTAATAAAATACAACGGATCTTCTTCTTAACACTAAATGATTCGGTTTTATTCGACATGTCCGATCAAATTATTGTAAAAGGTTTGTGAGATAAATTATAAAACTTGTATAAAGAAAATTGATGTCAAATAAGATATTTCTCTAAAAGCAATTATACAATTTAAAGATAAAGAAAATGTCCTATTTGAAAGAACACTTAAATGGGTCTCATACCCTGATTATTGGTGGTGATCAATGTGAAGATTAACAATGAAGAAATGGTTGCACTTCTGCTTTGTTCAATTCTATATTTGTGGGATGATTTGATCGTGACTTTTAGCAATGATCCATATCTCAATGTGGAGTCAATAATGTCTGTGTTGTTTCCTAAGAATTTCGCAAAAAAAAAAAAAAAAAAAAAAAAAAAAAAAAAAAAAAAAAAAAACACACACATACACACACACATGGGAGATCCTCTGGTGATATCATGACGGTTAGATGAAGATTTATTGAGAAATATACGGTGGTAGAGATCAGACAAGATCCAAGTTGAAGGAGAATAAAAAGAAAATTTATTATAATTGTGAAAAAAAATGGTCCATTGCGTAAAAATTGTTAACTTAGAAAACAAATCAGAAAAATTTTAAACATAATTTGCAAGATTGAGCATTGGATTCAAAAGGTTTCTTTAAAAAATTAGTTAAAAAAGGTGATTCATTCGAGAACGAGGAAGTGTTGTTGGTGGTTTCGTACAAGAATCTAAACCACCAATGGATCTTAAATTTTGATGCTTCATTCAATATGACCCCACATAGGGATTGTTTTTACACATATCATTTATGTTATGATGGCATGATTTACATGGTGATGATAACACATGTAAAATCGTGAAATTATTATGTTATATGAAAAGTCTTATAAAGATAATTGTGGATTTTTTTGTGAAAAAAGCCTTTCGAAGAATGTAAAATGGATGATGATGGCAACGAATGGAGAATTAATGGCCGATTTATATCATTTAATCAGAGATATTATGGTTGGCAATGTTGTTGTATCAATGTTGTGGCAGACTCTTCTATAATTTAGCATAGGTAGTTATGAGCCACATGAATAAGGACTAAAGATACTTAACTTTACTTCCTAGTTTAAGATTTATTAATTTAGATTTTGTTTAGAATTGCTTTTTTGAAAAGTTTCATAGAGCTCATTTTTTCTCATTTACTATTAAAATACGAATATTTTAAATCTAATTTGTTTTGATAGATATGAGGCTAATGTTGAATCATTGGAATGTTCAAAATATTTTATTTCTTTTATTAACGATTCTTTAAAAAAATATGGATTTGCATGTTAAAAAGGAAAAGCAATACTTTTTTTTATTTTATCAAGGTTAAAACATATATTAAAAACTAAAAGAAAATAAGATTATGTAGCTAAGAACCAATAATGGATGAAAGTTTACCTCAAAAGAATTCAAATTTTTTTACAACGAGAATGACATTGAGAGACATTGTACGGTTCATTGTACTGCATAATAGAATAGAGTCGTTGAACTTATGAATTGTACACTTATGGATTATTCTAAAAGTATACTGAGTTCGACAAGACTTAAGCAGTGTTTTTGGATGGAAGCCATTAACGCGGATTATTACTTAGTGAATTCACCTGTGACTGCATTAGATTGCAAGATTCTTAAAAGATATATAGTATAAAAAGCTTGTTAATTATCCATTCATTCATACTTTTGGTTGTAATACCTATGTGTATATTCTCAAAGAGCAAAGGGCTAAGCTAAATGACATGCTTATAAGTTAGTGATTAACCAAGATGTAATTTTTAATGAAATTTCTTGCAAAATGATAGAGAATTGTCGAACTTCGAATCATAAGAGATAATTGAATAAAAAATTTTAAATGATGTTCAAAATCATTTTATTTATTCGGATGGTCAAAAAGTTGATAATATCATTGAAAAAGAAGTTGATGAGGAGCATGCAAGTAAGATATCGGATGCTAAAACTCAAACTGATCAATGTTGACTAAAGAAAGTTATAAAACCTTATGTTTAGCTCAAGGATTATGTCACGACTTGTTGAGATGCGGAGCCACATCTGGACAGAACCGCTCGACCAGTCAAGTGCCTTGCTCGACCGGTCAAGTGGCCCACTCGACCAGTCGAGGACTGGCTCGACTCAAAGTCCAGCGAGCATCAGATTTTTGGTTCCGAGGTGCTCGACCAGTTGAGCAGCTTGCTCTACTAGTTAAGGTTACGCAGATTCGTTTCCGGATTTTGCACGGACTGTGGATTTTTAAGTCGGTTCTCGCAGATGTGCGAAAGGAAAGTTGCCTAAACTATAAATAGGTGTCCCTAGGGCTTTTCTAGGGCTATGGGAGTTATTTTAAAGTGCGGGCAAAGGGTTTTCTTTATACATCAAAGGGAAAAGGGTATTATATTGCTTGTAATCTCGTTTTCTTCATAGTGGAAGTTTGCACCCGTGGTTTTTTTTCCCTTGTTTGGGGTTTTTCCACGTATATTTTTTCTTGTGGTTTGTTTGGTATGCTTTGATTCTACTTCTAGATTATATTTCTTTCTGTTTATCGTTTGTTGGTGAGACCGGAGATTGGATCTCGGTTCACTACGATGTTGACGTGCTGCGCAACAACTGGTATCAAAACAATTGGTATCAAAGCTATTGGTTTAGTTCCATTGGGAGCGATGACGGAAAAAGGGAAGACTAGAATTGATAAGTTTGATGGTTCAAACTTTGCCTTCTAGAAGATGCAGATGGAGGATTATCTGTATCAGAAGGACCTCTATATTCCTCTAGGAGGAAAAGAGAAGAAACCAGAGAAGATAACAGACGATGAATGGTTTTTATTGGATCGGAAGGCTTTAGGAACGATCCGACTCTCTTCGTCTAAGAGCGTCACCTTCAATATATCCAAGGTGAAAACCACAAAAGAATTAATGGAAGCCCTAGCCATGATGTATGAAAAACCCTCAGCGTCCAACAAGGTTCATCTTATGAAACAGCTATTCAACATGAAGATGTCAGATGGTAGGAGCGTGGCTGAACATCTAAACGAGTTCAATACAGTCACGAGCCAGTTGGAATCTGTTGGCATTATTTTTTAGAAAGAGGTTAGGGCGTTATTGATCTTGTCCAGTTTGTCAGATAGTTGGGATGGTTTGGTGATTGCTGTAAGCGATTCTTCAGGGTCGACAAAGCTGAAATTTAATGATGTGCCGGTCTAATTCTCAGCAAAGAATCTAGAAGAAAGGCATCAGGAGTTTCAGGGGATTCAGGGAATGCTCTAAACGTTGAATGAAGAGGAAGATCGCTGAACAAATGATGCAATAAACACAGACGTTCTAAGTTGAGGAAGAAGTCCAAGGGACCAAAAGACAAAGACGGGTGTTGGCATTACGAGAAGAAGGGGCACATGAAATATGATTGCAGAACGCTTAAGAAACAAGAAGGAAGCTCTCAAGGTGGGACGGATTCAGTGAATCTATCTGAGGAGAGTGACACAGAGACGTTGATCTCGTCTCTTGATGCGAGGAATGAGTCTTGAGTTATAGACTCGGGTGCTTCATTTCATTTTACTTCATGTAAGGAAGTTCTGTGTGATTATATATCAGGTGACTTTAGGAGAGTCTACCTATGTGATGATGAGTCGTGCAGTATTGTTGGAAAGGGAGACATTCATATAAATCAGAAAGACGGAACGACTTTGAAATTGAAGGATGTCAGACATGTACCGAGTTTGAAACGGAATTTGATCTTAGTGGGACAGTTGGCCGATATCAGATATGTAACGACATTCACTAGTGATTCGTAGAAAATCACAAAAGGTGCCTTGGTGATATCTCGAGGCAAGAAGAAAGGAACTTTGTACGTGACTTCAGGATTGTATAGTTCACTCGCAGTCGCATCAACTGGAGTGAATGGGCAATTATGGCATCAGAGGTTAGGACATATGAGTGAGAAAGGGATGAAAGTGCTATTGTCAAAAGGGAAGCTACCAGGGCTGAAGTCTATTAACTTAGAATTTTGCGAGGACTGCGTGTATGACAAGCAAAAGAGGGTAAGTTTCAAGACGACAAGACGCGCTCCAAAGACGCATCTGTTAGAGCTAGTACACACTAATGTGTGGGGACCGGCACAGGTATCATCTCTTGATGGTTCACGTTATTTTGTTTCCTTTATTGATGATGTTAGTAGAAAACTATGGGTTTATTTCTTGAAGCACAAATCTGATGTATTTGATGTATTTAAGAAGTGGAAAGTAATGGTAAAAAATGAGACAGGTAAAACAGTAAAATATCTCAGATCTGATAATAGGGGAGAGTACTGTGATAAGAAATTTGAGGAGTATTGTGCAGCAAATGGAATCAAACATCAGAAAATGATTCCAGAGACACAGCAGCAGAACGGTGTGGCTGAGCGCATTAACAGGACCACCCTTGAGCGCGCCAGAAGCATGGGTTACATGCAGGGTTACCCAAGACGTTTTGGGCAGATGCTGTGAAAACTGTCGCATATCTCATTAATAGAAGTCCCTCAGCACCATTAGACGGTGGGTTACCAGAAGAAACGTGGACTGGGAAAGAAGTGAACCTTGCACATCTCAGAGTGTTCGGTTGCACTTCATATGTTCACATTGATACAAAGTACGGAAACAAGCTGGATGCGAAGTCCAGGAGTTGCACGTTTATAGGCTATGGGCAGCATGATTTGATTTTGGCTACAGGTTTTGGGATACAAAAAATAAAAAAATCATCAGAAGTAAAGATGTAGTCTTCAATGAAAAAGTGATGCATAAGGATAGTGTGCAGGAAAATAAGCTCGAGGAGAAAGAATTTGTAGAGTTGGAAGAGTTACTAGACACGGGTGTTACAACGCCACAGGATGATCATACACAGGAGCATTATGAGGCAGAGCCACAGACACCGGTTGTGAGGAGGTCTACTCGGGAGAGGAGACTCACGGTCCGATACTCACCGTCCTTACATTATTTACTGCTGACAGATAATGGTAAACCGGAGTGTTTTGAAGAGGCATTACAGTCAAATACATGGGTTAAGTGGGAGCAGGCCATGGATGATGAGATGGACTCTCTTGAGTCTAATTGTACATGGAAGCTAGTTACTCTACCTAAGGGTAAGAAATCTCTTCATAACAAGTGGGTTTATATACTGAAGGAAGAGCATGATGGTTCAAAACGGTATGAGGCTAGATTGGTTGTGAAAGGGTTCCAACAAAAGGCAGGTATCGACTTCACCGAAATATTTTCACCAGTAGTGAAAATGTCTACTATTCGTATGGTCTTGAGTATAGTGGCTACAGAGGACTTACATCTAGAGCAGCTAGATGTTAAGACAACCTTTTTTCATAGGGACCTTGAAGAAGAATTATATATATATATATATATATATATTATATATATATATATTATATATATATATATATATATATATATCACATCAACCGACAGGATACGTGGCACCAGGAAAGGAGAACAAGGTGTGTAGACTGAAGAAGAGTTTATATGGCCTAAAGTAGGCCACGAGGCAATGGTACAAGAAGTTCGACAGTTTCATGTCGGGAAACAGTTTTAGGAGATGTCATGCGGACCACTGTTGCTATTTGAAGAAGTTTGATACGTCGTAAATCATCCTTATTTTGTACGTTGATGATATGCTTGTGGCAGGATCAAGCATAAAGGACATCTCAGATCTTAAAAGACAGCTATCTAGAAAATTTGCCATAAAGGATTTAGGAGCTGCAAAACAAATCCTAGGCATGAGGATAAAGCGTGACAAGAAAAACAGGAAACTAGTTTTGTCACAGGCAGAGTACATAGCCAAGGTACTTGATCGATTCAATATGGGAGGTGCTAAGCCGGCTAGCACTCCATTAGCCAACCACTTTAAGCTTTCTAAGGAGCAAGGTGTAAAGACGCAGGAAGAACAAGATTACATGGCTAAAGTCCTATATGCGTCAGCTATTAAGAGTCTCATGTATGATATGGTGAGCACGAGGTCAAACATTGCTCAAGCAGTGGGAGTTGTTAGCAGGATCATGAACAACCCCGGGAAGGAACATTGGGAAGTTGTGAAGTGGATCCTCAGATACCTGGTAGGTACTGTGGATACAGGACTGTGATATGGTGGATTGAAAATCAAGCTACAAGGCTACGTAAATTCATATTTGGCAGGAGATATCAACAGCAGAAAAAGCACTATAGGTTATAACTTTACTCTGGGTAGTGCTGCATTCAGTTGGGTCCCTCAGTTACAGAAGATAGTATCTAATAGTACGACAGAAGCAGAATATGTTGCAGCTACAAAAGCATGCAAGGAGATGGCGTGGATGCAAGGTTTCATTGAAGAGCTCGGTAAGAAGTAACCAGATTGCAAGTTGTACAGTGACCGTCAGAGTGCAATACACTTGGCTAAGAATTCAACCTTTCATTCAAAGACCAAGTATATTGACATCAGATATCACTTCATACGTTCGTTACTAGAAGATGGATCTATGGCTCTGAAGAAGATTTATACAAGTGAGAATCCTGAGGATATGCTGACCAAGGTGGTCACACGGGAGAAGCTGAAGCTCTGTTCAGCTTTAATTGGTCTTCAGCTTGAAGACGGGGAGGTGGTGTACTCCAGATGTAGAAAACGAAGGTTTATGGTGATGTGTCTCCAAGTGGGAGAATGTTGAGATGTGGAGCCATATCTGGACAGAGCCGCTCGACCAGTCGAGTGCTTTGCTCGACCGGTCGAGTGGCCCACTCGACCAGTCGAGGACTGGCACGACTTAAAGTCCAGCGAGCAGTAGGTTTTTGGTTCCGAGGTGCTCGACTAGTCGAGGCCCATACTCGACCAGTCGAGGGTCCGCTCGACTAGTCGAGCAGCCTGCTCGACCAGTCAAGGTTACGCAGATTCGTTTCCGGATTTTGCATAGACTGTGAATTTTTGAGTCGGTTTTCGCCAAGGTGCGAAAGGGAAGTTGCCTAAACTATGAATATGGGTCCCCGGGGCTTTTCTAGGGTTATGGATGTTATTCTAAAGTGTGGGCAAATGGTTTTCTCTATACATCTAAGGGAAAAGGTTAGTATATTGCTTGTAATCTCATTTTCTTCATAGTGGAAGTTTGCACCCGTGGTTTTTTACCCTTGTTTGGGGTTTTTCCATGTATATCTTGTCTTGTGGTTTGTTTGGTATGCTTTGATTATACTTTAAGATTATATTTCTTTCTGTTTATCGTTTGTGGGTGAGACCGGAGATTGGATCTCGGTTCACTGTGTTGTTGGTGTACTGCGCAACACAACTAATGCTTGCAGGACAGAAGAGTGCGAGCCCTATTTACTAAGAGGCAAGTGAATCTATGGATGTTAGCCAGTAGAGAACATCCATAGGGGAGGGGATGTAAGCTTTGCATTCAAATAGGACTTGAAAATTGGTTAAATTGCCTAAAAGGTGGAAGACTATTGGTTGCAAATTGGTTTATAAGCTAAAGAAAGATACTAATAAAAATATTAAAATATACAAAGCTTGATTAGTAATAAAATGGTATGTTCAACAATCAGGTATTGGTTTCAATAAAAAATTTCTCCAATTTTCTGATAAAGTACTATTTGTATTGCGTTGATTATGGTAGCAGTGCTTGATCTAAAACTCGAATAGTCAGATGTAAAAGTATATTTTTGCATAGGAATCTTGACTAAGAAATTTATGTAACTCTACAAGAAGGCTTTGTTGTAGAAAATAAGAAGAATCTTGTTTGTTAGCTGAACAAATCGCTTTGCCGTTTAAAGCAAGTGTGAAGGTCTTGGTACAAGTGATTTGATTCCTTCAATGTGAGTTTGGAATTTCAGAGATGTGAAGTAGACCATTGTGTTTATGTTTGTATCTATGATATTGATGATTTCATTATCTTGCTATTATATGTGAATGACATATTGGTTGTAAGTACTAGTAAAGATATTATTATAACATTAAAAGCTCACTTGGCTAGAAAATTCAATATGATGGATTTTAATACCATTAATCATATTATTAGGATGATTGTATTTAGAGATAAAAAGAACAAGAAAGTCTTAATAACTCGAAATGATTATGTCGAAAAGTTATATTCCATTTTAATATGCAAAACTCTAATCTAGTCAATACTTCGTTTCTTCATAGTTGTAAGTTGTAATCTAGTATAAAGTATTGGTAATTCACTATGATAGTCAGAATACATTATGTTATAGTAATATTTAACGATGCCTCCCAGTTGAAGACACTCCTCCCTCCTAATGTATCTCCATAGAGAGATGGTTCTCTCTCTTGTCAAAGCCTACATATGTATGAACGTACGTATGGGTGAAGCCTAACATGTGCCCTCTCTCTTATGGTGTGATCTATATAAGGAGCACAAATAGATAGAGGTATTTCATTCATCATTTTTTTGGGGTATTCTTTGGTGAAAAGCTCTTATATAATAGAAAAGTGGAAAAGATGAGTTTTGTATTATTTCTCTTATTTTACTGAAAAAGTAAGTTTTGTTCCTGCCTCGTGGAGTAGGCATATTGCCAAAACATATGGATCTTTATGCCTTGTCTTTTCTTTTTCTTTTCTTTTTCAACTTTCATTTGTCTTTTTGTATTGGGTTTGGCCATTTTCTTTTAGTGGTTTGGCTTGTCTTTCATTGATTATGTATTTTTACTCAACACATTACTTTGCTAAGAATCTAGTATTTCATCTTTAAACAAGCATATCGATGTTCTATATTACTTTGTTTACGATGTGGTGGAAGATGGACATATTTCATTGCAGAAGATTCACACTGACAATAACATAGTGAATTTGCCGACGAAGCCTATTTCAAGTGAGAAGTTTATTTGGTGTAGGACTTCTTTTAGGCTTGTTATTACTTAATGGTTGGTGATGTTTGAGTGGCTTTTATTTAGAGTATTTTTGACACCATCAAGACTTCTCTCTCTCTCTCTCTCTCTCTCTCTCTCTCTCTCTCTCTCTCTCTCTCTCTCTCTCTCTCTCTCTCTCTCTCTCTCTCTCTTTCTCTTCTTATATATGAAGCCTAGTTATAATGGGCTTTTGCATGTATTTTCTCCTATAGTCTATATAAGGGGGACCAAAGGTATAGAGGGGTGAATCAGTCTTTTAAGTATTCCTTGGTATGAGAGTTTTTGTACATAGGAATAGTGAGAGAGAGGTAAGATTTGTATTTATTATTTTATTTTATTTTTTTGTGAAGAAGAAAGCATCATGTTGCTACCCCCTGGATGTGGGCATACTTCCAAGCCACATAAATCTTTATACCTCTTGTCTCTAATTTTTTGTTTGGCCACTTTCTTTTGTGGTTTTGTTTTGCCTACATCGATTATGTACAGGTATTTTTCCATGGCATATGATACTTGATATACAGCCTCATTGAAATGGTACATGCGACGCACATTAATTCAAAGTAAATCGGCTAAATTATGGAACACACTTTCACTACCTAACAATCCTGAATCAAATTAGTTAAACAATCCTAATCTCCCATTTGTAGACACTTGTTTGTTGAAATTGGGTGGATACTTTCATTTCAAGCCTATAATCAATGTCCACCAATTTGATAACCAAGTACCCAGCTAAACATAATTTTTGAATCAATGAATATCTAAATTGGAGTAAGCATTTAGATAATCTAATCATAGGACAGTGCTCTGTCACCTATGTGAGGTCCATGTGATGCATACAGAAAATCAAACCCAACCATCTATCAAATGGGTGGTTGAATCTTACACGACGCTCCAGTACCTATGTGGGGCCATGTAATGAATGCAGAAAATTCAACCCATCCATTCATCAAATGGGTTGTTGAATCTTACAATAGAACCAAAATAATCATGCAAATCTGTGAATCATATGGGCCGCAGCATATGGAAGAGTTTTTTTAACAAAATGGCCCCAACGTATGCTCTTTTCATATGTTTTGCCTCTTTATAAAAATGTTTTTTAGCTTTCTGATGATTTTTTGAAATTTAAAGGGACGAAAATTTCCCTACTTCGAGTCACGCACTCGTACATAAATGAGTGAGAGAGAAGCTTCATTTGAAGCGGGTCCTGATGTATGATGTGACATCACATGATGATTGGGCCTATTGAAAGGCATATCCAATCCATTCATTTTGTTTGCGGCTAGTGTTCGAGTTGTCAATATCGCTACGAGTTTCGCTAGTTGGAGATAAAGATAAAAAATCGTTATCACCAATAATATCGTTGGTAACTAAAAATGCGATGAAAAATGGAGAAACATAAGAAAACGGTGGAATTTTTCAATGAAACTTCAGGATATGCCTAAATACATATATTTGCATATTTATGAATAAAAAATTTATAAATAAATGCATTATATAATAAGTTTTCATACAATGCGCCCCAAAAAACACGCGTTATCGTAAGAAATCTATCCAATAGTAACCAAAATGAGTTTACATATTTACATTGTTCATTCTTTTTGCCAACTCATTTTAGGGCATGGGCCAAAAAAATGAATCAGATCCAAATATCAGGTAAACCACACCATGAGAAATAATTATGAGATTGATGGACATTTATTGGATTGTTAAAATGAAAAATAAAAATTAAAAAAAAATCCACCAGTCCTATTTTCATAAACAAGCATCCATGATTTTACCATTAGAAGCTTAGTGGGGTTCACTATGATGTTTGCGAGAAATTCACTATCTATCTGTTTATCCATATCATGTCAAGGCATGAGCCAAAAAATCAAATAGATCCAAAACTCAAGTGGACCACATGACAAGAAAAAATGGGTAAGAAAATACCTACCATCGAAACCTCCCTAGGTCCACCTTGATGTTTATATCCAATCCATACTGTTCGTAGGGTCATTCCTACTGGAATGAACTGAAAACGTGAAAAAAAAAAATTACACTATTCAAAAGGACCAAACTTGTGTGACCCCAAGAATGTTTCAATGGTGGACATTTAATACTCACTATTTCATGTTGTGCAGCCCACTTGAGCTATGGATCTACCTAATTTTTTGGCTCATGCTTAATATGGTCTGGAAAACGGTTGGATGGAGTGGATTTCTCAACAACATCATGGTGGCCCCTACCAAGTGGATGCAGCAGGTCCTCCTGAAGTTCGTCTATAAGGAGCACGTCTTAATTGCGACCCGAAATTAGTAACATGGGTGGGACCCTGACCGTAGGGCTGACCTCGATATACGAATAGTATATCCATGTCGTCCATCTATTTTGCCAACTTAATGTATGAGATGGTCCAAAAATGAAGTAAATACAAATTTCAAGTGGACGTGGATCACTCCACACGAAACAATGGTTATTAACTATTAAAAACCTTTTGGTTAATAAACATTATGGTGGACCCTAGGAAGTTTTTAATGGTGGTCGTTCAATGACCACTGTTTATTGTGGTGTGGTCCACCTAAATTTTGTTCTTGCTTCATTTTTGGGACCATGCACTAAAATAAATGGGGAAAACAAATAAACGGAACAGATATGTAATGCATACATCGAGGTGGGCCTACGGACTCCCACCAACATTGTCGATTTAGGGTGTAAAGGAACCAGATTAGGTGTATCCTTGAATTAATACAAGATGGTGCTACATTTACAATGGGGGCCATGTTGAGGTATTTATTATATTTCCACACCATTCATTCATTTTTAAAAATCATTTTAAGGGCATGAGCCCAAAAATGAAGCAGATTCAAATCTTAGGTGGACCATACCATAGAAAACAGTAGTGATTGACCATTAAAACCTTCTCATGGGTCACCAGAGTTTAGGATCAATGTGATATTTGTTTTTTTCCTTTGTTTTAGGTTTATGTGACCTTATCAATAGGTTAGATGACAAATAAATATTAAAGAAAATTATGGTGGCCCCTTGTAAGTTTTTAATGGTAGAGGTTCAACTACCACTGTTTCTTAGATTATGGTTCATTTGAGATTTCGATCAGCTTCATTTTTGGGCTCATAGCATAGAATGATCTTGGAAAACATATGGATGAGATGGATATACAATATAGGCAACAAGGCAGGCCCCACTATAAGGGACACACCATCTTCGATGAACTTGGGGTCGCCTTAATCCACTCAAGCAAATGCCAATTGAGAGAGCTTTCATTTTTTATGAAAGCCTCTAATCTTCTCCTCCCGCCCCCGATCAACTTCATTTTTGGGCTCATAGCATAGATCTTGGAAAACATATGGATGAGATGGATATACAATATAGGCAACAAGGCGGGCCCTACTATAAGGGACACACCATCTTCGATGAACTTGGGGTCGCCTTAATCCACTCCAAGTAAACCCCAATTGAGAGAGCTTTCATTTTTTTTATGAAAACCTCTAATCTTCTCAGCCCGAACCCCCCCCCCCCCCCCCCCCCCCCCCCCCCATCTTCTTTGAAAAACCTGCAACGAGGAAGATGATTCAGATCCCGTATTCCTGTAAAAAAAAATTCAAAAACCTCTTCGAAATTTATCTTCTTTTTCAAATTCCAACCCAAATCCCCAAAACCTCTTTGTAATCTGGTTTCCTTTTAAATTCATTCTCTTTGAAGAAAAAAGGATTTTTCTTTTTTAGGTTTTTCTTACCTTTGGAAAATCAGCGCTTTCGACCGCAATTGGCCCAACAAATAAAGTCGAAATCCACTTCCTAAGAAAGATCTTAAGAAAAAAAAAAAGGTAAGAAAGATTTTTTTTTTTCCTATATTTTTTATATTTATTTCAAATTTTTAGGAGAAATTTTGCTGAAATCAATGAAATTTTCGACGAAAAATAGATTTTTCACCTAACGTCAATGATATCGCCGATATTTCACCGACAATAGGAAGATAAACAAATTATTGAGGTTTCGGTGTTGCTGAACCAACAACTCCAATATTATCAGCGATAATATTAATTTCTCGCAAATAACTCGAACATTGTTTGTGGCCCACCATTTATTTAAAGAAGTGCTAAACTCATTTTGATATGACCTCTCTGTAAGCCACAACAATCAACAACCCTTAACAGCCACCATTCACTGCCAACTGTTTCCTTATGGTTTGGCCCACCTAATATAGGGATCTAGCTAATTCTTCGACCCATAGCCTTTTATCAGATTCCAACTCCAATGGACAGAGTGGATTCAACACATACCCTACGGTAGGCTCCACAGACAGCGTCTAAAGACCATTTAGGTAGGGATGGACTCTATTCGAGGACCTCATTTTGTCCATCCTCGACTCAACCTTGACCCTTCTTCTTCCTTTCACAATTTATTCCATGGGACCCACTACCACTATGTCTGACTCTATTTTTTAGCGTACGGGCGTGCGGTTCATCTTCTCTAGTGTACGGGCACTAGCGTGAACTTCTCCGCCCAAAAATAAGGTTTTTTTTACTCGAGTGGTGACATTTCTTATAAATGGAGGCCAATAGTATATAGAAGATATTTTGAATGGATTTTTTAATTTATTTTATCAAAATGGTATGTGTTTTGGTTGTGGGTTGTGGAGAGGAGTGATGTTTATAAGGGTTGGACGTGGATAATGATGGTCATGATTGTTGTGGTGGGGAGAAGTGATGTCTGTAAGGGTTTGAGGTGGAGAGGGACGTCATGGCTATCATGTGGAAGATAATGAATAAGATAAAATGTGGGTTTTTTAATGTATTGCTTTAGTTGAACAATTATGTCAACCTTGATCCTTAATACATGTCAACCTCGACTCTTAACATATGACAACATTGACCATTATCCCCTCGGCTAACCTCTACCCTTAACATATGACAACCTTGACCATTATCCTCTCGGCCAACCTCTACCCTTAACATATGACAACCTTGACCCTTAACACATGAAAACCTCGACTCTTAACACATGCCAACTTCGACCGTTATCCCCTCTACCAACCTTGACCAACCTCAAACCTTAACCCGTAGACCAATATTGACCCTTAACACATGACAACCTCAACCCTTATCCCCTCGACCAACCTCAACCACACGATAACCTCAACCCTTAACACATGATGACTTCAACCTTACTATATGACAACCTCAACCCTTATTATTTAATTACTTTAATTTGTCTCTGCTATTAGTATTTTATTTTAGATGTTAATACCTTATCTACAAGGCAATGCAACTCTGAAATCATCAAGAAGGACTACCTACTTGGATTACAAGATTGCAATCATATCGTCGAATTGCTCATGTCAATTTTTAAGGGAATTAAATGATGATTTTGCCAACTGTCCTACTTGGAAAGAGATGTTTAGAAAGTTATGCTTTAGATATCTATTAAACTTCTCGCTCTCATCATAATGAGCCCATGGGTCAAATTTTTCATTGTTTTATATAAAGGCATATTGGTGACCTGACTTTTAATATACAGGGCACCATTATGACATTTACGGAGATGGGCTTTACCCTGATTATGGGTGTAAAGTGTGAACCATATATCCCTAAGGAGTTTGAAATGGATAAGGGAAGAAGGAGAGAGGAAGGGGAATTAAGGAGAGATATTTACAAAAGGCATGCGTGACGAATGAGCATTTATAAGTAGCTTTTCAATTACTCCATGGGACTAGCAAACACACGGATGCAGTGAAGCCAACACTATTGATGTGCGTTGAAAATTTGATAATGTGATCTCGTAGTAAGAATAATTGTGTAAATAAGTATATAAGGTTAGTTAATAACTTAGATGAGTTTAATAGGTACCATTGGGCCATTGTAGGGTACCAACATTGAAAGAATGGGCTAATTTTGCAATAAATAGGGACTATTCCCGCTCATACAACCTATGTGGATACTCATATATGCTAAATGTAATTTATTGTTGTCTTCATTCATGAAGGGTTTTTTTTTTTTTTAAATATTTCTTACATATCCTGACTAATTTATAATGCATCATTTTATGTGTTCAATGGATATGTACATAAGAGTAATTCCCCAAACTATCCAACAGTAGGAGATGGGCCGTGAGAACAACTTCCATCTGAATAACACGACTCCTCAACTGGATGTCATACAAAGTAATGTGTTACAAAATGGTATCAAAGGTCTTCACTAATGTGCCATTAAGGATGGTTCCTTTATTGCTTAATTGAGGTGTATTATGGTCACGATTCTAACTGATAGAATATTCTTATTCATGCAAATGGAGATGGTCGAGTAGCTCACACTCATGAAGGATGAGGAAGAGACTGACGTCATTAAGGACATTAGGAATTATTACTTGAGGAAGGTGTAAGGTGAGCAGAAGGTTAAGACGTGGGAGGATTTAGTGAATGAGGTTAGAAAAAGCACATGGATAAGAAGGGTATAGAGACGAAGAAGGCGGAGGAGTTAGGGAAGAATGAGACGGGGGAGAGAGTCGAGGAAGAAATATATGAGAAATGAGGTGAAGAAGAAGGAGATGGGAAGAAAGAGTTGGGGAAGGAGATGATGGATGGTAGAACAGAGAGAGAGAGGAGAGAGAGAGAGAGAGAGAGAGAGAGAGAGAGAGTAAGTGAAACAATGAAACAAAAATGAATTTTAGAACTTCGGTTGAGAAATTGACCAAAAAAAAAGTATTTAATCAAAACTCGAGCACTAAATTTGCTCTAAAGAATATTTTTAATAGAATTGGTAACATCACACTAGATCTTCAAGAGCTGATGGAAGAGAATGAGAAGAGGCATGAAGAAGCAAAGCAACTAAGGGATAACTGAAGTTGCTAAAGGAAGAGAATGCATCATCACACGAAGAGATGAAACTCCCAAGTGAGGTGTTTCATGCTAGTAAGGTATATGAAATTACATTTATTTTATTGTGTAACAAAACATTATGATATTACATCTCTAACATTTAAATCATATACAGGCAAGTAGTTGACCAACTTGAGATAAGGAGGATGAGGATCTTATGCATCCTGTAGATGGTGCAAGAGCAACCTGGAAACACGGATGAGGCGGGTGGCTAGCCCGTAAACACGAATGAGGCAGTTGACTAGCCCTTGGACTTGAATGAGGTGGTTGGGCAGCCCGTAGACGTGGATGAGGTGGGTGGGCAACCCATGGTCGTAGATGAGGCGTGTGGTCAGCCTGCGAACATGGATGAGGCATGTGGCCAGCTCGCAAATGTGGATGCAACTAGAGTATGTACTACTCCGGTCATCATTGCTGAGGTGTCATCATTTATGACCCCCCCCCCCCCCCCCAAAAGTTGTTTGTGGGGTAGAGGCTAGTGATGGGAAGCCGAAACGTGATGTACACCATTGAAATATCTCTCCTCTCCCTATATATTATGTCTCGTATTGACCCTACTGAAGATATTGATCTTCTTACAAGATATATGGACGTGCATAGATCCCCAACTCCTGAGTAATATGAGGATGTGAAGAACACACGTGATACAAAAGGTCATGGGTGGTTGAAATGCCTATGAAATTTAAATTCCTAGGTTGATAATGAGGTAAGTGGACTTGCCTTTCTTTTGTTTCATTGGTATGTTATAATGTATATGTTAATTGACATTTTTTTCTTAACACACAAGGGGGTCAATTTGTATATAAAATACCTGACTGAGCATCGGCATCAATTTTTCCATGCTTATCCACAAGATTGCATATTCTTATTAATTGTTTTATGGTAATATTCAGTTCTAGCTTGTAGGGTACATTTTTTTCTATCAATAGCTACCTTATTGATATTTTTTACTAGTTTTAATTATTCCATGATAAGAATTCATGGATGCATATCTGTATATGATCTGTGAATATGGCATCGGAGATCACAATGATAAATTTGATGTGGAGTTAGAGCGAGTTAATAAAAAAGCTTGTGGCTCTGGTTGAAGCGTTTGGTTAGCATAAGGCTTTGTGGGGTTATAATTATATAAGTCCCTACTTGCATATGTACTTGACGATTAAATTATTCTTTTAATGGATGTACTACATATTTTCTTAATTGTATATGTTTCATAAGTGTACATCTCACACAATGCAAGAAGACAACATTGGTTTTTCAATGTGGTTTACCTATCAAGGAGAGATGTGACTCTAATGGATCATCTTCATGATGATTGGCAAAGCATGAACAATAAATATATCACAACATTAGTGGATGGAATGAGACGGTTGTTTCATATACTCGACAACATGAATCATTTCTAGGTGGTTAAATGGAATGTCAAAATGATGAACGATACCCCAAAATAAATAAATGGGGATAATTGTGGCATCTACATGAAGAAGTCTATAGACTTCTTATGTAGTAATAAGAATATTAAATTTAAATTGGTAAGTAGAAATATATATAATGGGAGAAATTGATTTCGCATATCGCTGAAATCAATATTTTGCCTTTTGTTTTAATATTATTACTTTGCATTTTATCATGAAGGAAGATATCCTTAATTTAGACAAACTATTCCATTCAATTGTTTTCAATATATTAGGAAGCATGAAGTACCAAGAAAAGTTGAACAAGTAAAAAATAAATTTTGATTAAGAGAATGATGAGGTAAAGGAACTAAGATCGTAAGCGATTATCCCAGTTTCACAGAAGAGGAAGAAGATGGCATCTAAAATGTCATAAGAAGATATTTTTAAAAAAAGAAGAAAAATGAAAACTTGTGGTTTGTACATAATTGTAATAATGAATATTCTTATGTATGTTATAAGGAAATCTGATTTTTTTTTTTCACTATAAATTTTTTCTATGTAATGCAGGTCTGATGAATATATGAATGGTGAATGAATGTATGTACTTCTTTTGGATATAATGCAAGTTAGATGTAGATGTAATGCAATATGGTGAAAGGTTGGATGCGGATGTAATGGTGAAAGGTTGGATGTGGATGTAATGCAAGTTGGATGTGGATGTGGATGTGGATGTGATGCAGGTCGAATGTAATGTGGGATGGATGTTGGATACAATGCAAGTTGTATATGGTGCAAGTGTCATCCACTAAAGTCAAGATTGTTATCCATTAAGGGTTAAGGTTGTCATCCATTTTGTAAGGGTAGAGGTTGTCATCCATTATGTAAGAGTCGAGGATGTCATAATCCATTATGTAAGGGTCAAGGTTGTCATCCATTAAGGGTCGTAGTTGTCAAGATATTTTAGTACTACATATGTTGAATCGTTGGCATCATTTTTACATTCACAACACCCACCATCACACAAGAAGCATACAAATAATTCACTCAAATATGTCAAAGTATAAAATTACAGTAAAGCTTAAAAAAATATAAGTCACTCCTTAAATGGGTATATACAATATTAGTTTTCGTTGCCTATAAAGAGGAATGTGCACCCGACCCAATTGTGACCCATTCGCTTGCATCTTGAGCATTTAAACGTTAGCTTATCTTCCCCCTGAGATATAATTCAAATCTTCTTTAATTTTTCAGCAGAACTTACTTTTGGGGGTTAGATTTTTTTTACACACCGCTTTAACTTCATCAGAGGTGTCCCATTAGCTCCTGTCGGGCACTGGATAGACCAACTCTTGGTAGATTATAGATAAGTTTTTTTCGTATAGTAAGGAAAGCAGTAGTTGTAACAACTGAACTGATACTTAGCATAAGCCGCGATTATATGTAGACAAAGCAACAACATCATATTGAATTCACCACATGTACATGTCATGTTTCTTAGGCGAACTTTGTCACTAAAACCCCCCATTATCACTTAAAACTCATCCTCTGAAATTACAGAATATTCAGTCTTTCGCGCTTGGGGATAGATTTTTCAGCATTTTCTCCACCCACATAGTCCATCTTCCTAAGAATGTCGAAGCATTAATTATCACTTCTAAGGAGGAGGAAGTGTTGCATTTTATTTTTCACTGCATCAAGGAATTTAGTTACATGGTACTCTCTTCTTTTAATAGTGTATTTGTGTTCTCAGCAATGTTTGCAGTTATCATGCTATATCTTTTAGCGAGAAAGAATGCAGATGACCATCTTTCTTTACCTATATAGTAAACCATTGATATGTAAGAGGTTGGCCAATCGCATAAATTGTATGACCTCATCAAACATGATTGCGGCATGTAAGGATAGATCATTGAAGAAGTACTTTTGGCTAGCTGCTAAGACATTCAAGAATTACTGTAGGAACTTCACTGACTAACCCTTTATAACAATCTGAAATAATAACAAGTCTCAGTAGGATTCCGATTGCTCATTGTTCTCCGATTCTTTAATCTCGCATGCTATTGGGAGGATATGATTATTTTCATCCAACGTCATAGCCATGAAGATAACATCTTTATACTTTCCTTTTAAATATGCCCCATCAACACACAAAACCCTTCAAAACATCAGTAGAAAGTTTTGGATGCATTGTCTAAGTGCGATGAAGCATCTCTCAAACTTTTTTATTTCTTCATCATCTTGCAAATCTATCACAGTTCATATGTTTACCTTTCTAACTCATAAAGATATGCCAGAAGTTCAATATATGACTCATCGTAAGATCTCAAGACCTCTTTTGTTGCATTCTCCTTACCCCTCCATGCTTTCATAAAGCTGATTTCAACTTCATATTTTTTGGACATTCCATACATAATATCTTTTGTCCTACAAAAGAGACTCAACCTTATGCAGCTAAAGGCAAACTCACTACTTGTCTTATTGTTTGTTTAGCGATGATATCTCTCCCTTCCCTTAGAAGTTACTCTATAATCATGACAACTCTCCTTAATACCTACCTGGTGGCCCTCAATATTTTCTTGGTGGTGACTTATCTCCTCAGAGGACATATTAAATGTGTGTTCAGACCTATATGTCTTTATTTTGAAAATCCTGATGCCATTCACTATTGACGCATGTATCCTTTAACTACAACTTTCTACAAGACACCTAATCATATATCTCTTCTTGTTTGATTTTAAGACCTTATGTTTGAAGTGGCGGCACATCGCATACTTGCTTTAAAACTTCTTTAGTCGACTCTTGTCCTTAAACATTTGTCTGACGACTATTTCAATGGGGTCATCCACCACATCCGAATATCCCTCATATTCTGTATCAACGAATGTTGCATCAGCTAGATGTGGATTCAATGGAATGATATCAGATGACGCAACCACGATATCAATTGATGTATGTCTCGGTTGAGTTGATGATTCGGGAATATCTCTATATTCCTCATTGACTAGTAACCCTAAATTTTGGTTAAATGATGACAAGCCAAAGTGAACTGAAGCATCAAGGCATGAAGTATTGGTTGAAGGGTTAGGGATATCTGTAGCATCCTCACTATCCAACAACCAAAATGATGGCTAATCGCAACTATCAACCCTTGAATCACGACATGGAGTATTAGTTTAAGGGTCATAGATATTTGTAGCATCCTCACTATCCAGTAATCGAAACAATGACCGTTTGTAACTGTCAACCCTTGGATCACGACATGAAGCATTACTTGAACGATCGGTGATATTTGTAGCATCCTCACTATCTAACAAGTAAAATGATGCCCACTTGTAACTATCGACCCTTGGATCACAACACGGAGCATTACTTGAAGGGTCAGGGGATATTTGTAGCATTCTTACTATCCAGCAACTAAAATAATGGTCACTCCAGACTGTTGACCCTTGGATCATGACACAGAGCATTGCTTGAAGGGTCAAGGATATCTGTAGTGTCCTTACTATCTAGCAACCAAAATGATGGGAGGTTGTCCATTGTTGTAATGTCTCGGTGCATAGGCTAATCTCACGTTAAAGTGAAGATTCATTGTTGGGTGTTGTTCATTCAAATCTATGATCGTGGGTTCACAAACGAGAATAGGATCAGAGGCACTCTAAACGATAGGTTGAATATTAGGACAATATGTTTGAATGTCTAGAAAGGTGTGTGCTCCTCAATTGGAAAAGAAGGTGTACATCTCACTTTCTCTATATACAATGGTATATGAGAGTATGTATTATGTTCGTAGAAGATGATATACGCAAGACATCTTCGTCATCTTTGATGATGTGTGGAGTAAGTAATCAACGACCTTGCTCAGTGTACACAATATTCATTCCTAAATCAAATTCGTCAGGTGTTGTCTACAAAGTCTTGGTACGTAATTTCATTGCTCACAACAACATATTTTGAGTCCTCACCCTCATACAAAAAAAATATATATATATATTTTCATATACACACTCCACATCATAATAATATAGGATAGGCCGAAGAGTCATGAACTTTTAATATAGGTTTACTTGGAAAAAAAAAGGGGAATATTATTATGCTTACAAAAATAGGGTCAAGATTTTCATGTGTTAAGGGTCAAGGTTGTCATGTGTTAAGGGTCCAGGTTGTCGTGTGTTTTGGTTTAAGGTTATCATGTGTCGAGATTGTCATGTGTTAAGGGTCCAGGCTGTCATGTGTTATGGGTCGAAGTTGTTAAATATTAAGGGTCCAGGTTGTCACATGTTTTCCGGTCAAAGTTGTCATGTGTTAAGGGTCTGGGTTGTCATGTGTTAAGGGTTTGGGTTGGCATGTGTTGAGGGTCCAGGTTGGCAAGTGTTAAGGGTTCATGTTATCATGTGTTTAAGGTTATACTTGGTTAAAAGCTGGTGGCAAGAAGATTTCAGCTTATATCTCAAATAACGGCTTTAACTGTTGTTCCTTCAGAGACGGGATTGCTAAAGAATGGAAAGCAGAGGACCAATCCACTGGAAAATAGTATATATGATGGTGGTGTTGGAGCATAAAAAATGCAACAATTAACATGAGATTATCTTGTTGTGTGACCGCACAAGAAAGATATGTTGCGCGACCACGCAACATAAAGAATATTGCTAGATTACTGGCTTGGGGGCAAACTACTCAAACTGGATAGATAGCTTGTTGTGCGACCATGCAACAGAGGTGCATTGCATAACCGCGCAACTGCACTCTGTTGTGTAGTTCTGGTAGTTCGCACGTGCGAAGGCCTATAAATACCCCCCTTCCCCTCTCATATCATTCATTCACAAGTGAGAGATATCAGAGGAATTTCAAAGAGTATTAAAAAATTCAAGGTTGTAGCCTTCAAGTATTTGCGGCGCAATATGGGAGAAGAAAAGCGAAGAAATAGGAGATGCAAGGAAGCATTGCAGAAGCCTGTCACGTGGTCACGCAACAGGGACTACTTGCGCGGCCACGTAATAGGAATCCGCTATTCACATATGGTGAGTATGTCTTCCCACACGACTCGGAATGTCCCGCGAGTCCATCTCTCATGCACGTATTCCGTGTGTATCAGCGTAAAGCAAGGGTTCTGAACCCACGTAACCCTTCTGCCATTACAACGGACACAATACAAGTCGAGATGCTGCCAAAATCACTATTAGATTGTTTCTCCATTACATTAATTAAATGTACTTTATTTTAGAATTAAGAAAAATACGATGGATGTAATAAAAATTCATAATTAATAAAATAAGTGATGATGTTTATTCTTCAATTTTCCTTTATTGTTATTAAAAATGGATATTCCAATCCCCAATACTCGTTTCTTATCGAATAAAATGGCAACTCCACTAGGCATCGAACCCAAAATCCCTGGTTGGAATATCTATGTTTAATATTAACAACGAAATAATTAAAAGAACACTTATCATCAATTAGCATGGTAATGACACTAAAATGGTGACTCTTAACGGGTATATCCCCCCTTCATCTCCAAAACAAGGTACATTCTGGTTTAACTTAAATTTTTGATACGCTGCTTTGTCATTCAGGTACTTTACTTCTCAAACTGTCATAATAACTTCTCTCCTGATCAACATGGTTTTCTACTTCACACCCAACGGACTAGTCGTTGATTACGTCGGCAGCACGCGATTACCACCTGAGAGTCCCGCAAAAAAAGTTCAATCAATCAGAACTAAAAATAGAAAGATGTCGGCGATGTCAGGAGTAATCTCTGCTTCGCTGATGGTGCAAGAAAATAATGAATAATGGACAATGGTAATGTCTAGGGGGGATAAAACACGATGTTCTTCAACGAGAAATCCAATCCCAATAGGGTAGTTAGATGGCCAATTATGCGAAATGCTACATGACGCAACCCCACGCTAACTCCACCCTCGATTTATTCAGGATAGGCCGAAACTGCTTTTTTCGCTCTATAAGATTTTCCTGTCTTGATCGTCATAGCTTCGCGGCCTACATGGAAAGAAAAAATGGAAGACCCCCTAACGAGTGGGTCGTCATCTCCAGAACTTATCGCAATCACTCTGCCGTAAGTGTTGACACCAAACATGCCCCCATAAGAATCTTTAAAATCATCGGTACCATGCAGTGAGGGATCTTTCTCTCTAAACTCTCCCACGGTGAATTATAATCTCTCTCCTTCAATGTCCAAACAATCAAGAAGTGGAGAGGCAACGATTTTCATGGTAGGGACGAGCTAAACTCAGCCACTATCTACGGATGAACGCTTAGCTGAGATAATATAAAGGAAAGTCGTGCAGGTTAAGCTGTCCGAGGAAATGAACAGAGGGCCGCCGAAAGATAAAGAGTTAGGCATTACAGCTGGCAAGAAAAAGAAATTTTACTTTGTTCCAAAGCATTTAAGGCATCCGCGCAACAGGGATTGCTTGTGCGATTATATAACAAGAATCCCCTATAAGCATATGGCGATTATGTACCCCCATATGACTCGGAATATACCGCGAGTCAATCTCCCATGCACCTATTCCATGTGTATTGGCATAAAGCAAGGGTTCTGAACCCGCTCAACTCTTTTGCCATTATAACGGACGCAATACAGGCCAAGATGTTACCGAAACGACTATTAGATTGTTTCTCCATTACATTAAATAAATGTACTTTATTTTAGAATTAAGAAAAATACGAGGGATATAATAAGAATTCAAAATTAATAAACTAAGTGATTATGTTTGTTCTTCGATTTTTCTTTGTTGTTATTGAATATGGATATTCCAATCCCCGATACTTGCTTCTTGTCGAAATAGGTGGTGGTAAAACCGGTGGAGGAATCTTCAAAGAAGATGAGTTTTTGGACTAAATAACTCTGTAGAATGTCACGGTGGAGACTTGCATATTAGAGAATCAAACGTAAGAGACCAACTTTAGGGGGAGAGTGGTGGTGGTCCCAATAAGAAAGTTTTCATGGAAGAAGAACACACAAGAAAATTTAAAAGGTGAAAATGGAGTCCTAGCATGGCTTTGGCCCTACCTAAAGGGGATTTGGACACCATTTGTGGGGCCATCATGGGCTATGTGTCGAATTTACTCCATCCATTATCGTCAAAATTTCATGGAAGGCCATGGTCCGAAGAATGAGCCATATTCGCCAATTAGGTGGTCAGGGTCCACATCACAAGGAAATAGTTAGCAGTGAATGACCACCATTATCGGTTGGGCCATCATTATCGGTTGTCGGGTTTCATGGGTCACAGAGAGCTCGTGTGAGCGTGAGGTTAGCATATTTTCAAATAAATAGTGGTCCACGAAGAGAACGAATGGCTTGAATATTCTATTGAGTGGGTCCAATGACCAAGTCTCATCTACAACATGCATTGGGATTGAAGCCACGTAGTTTCTCCCACTCAACATCCATACGGTTGTTCTGGCTCCCAACATGTGCATTTTCATCCCATTATTTTTTAATTATCTGTCAGAGGGCAAAAAAAAAAGTCCTTATAAAGGGAAGCCAAATATGTGGAAAGAGTATATCCGAGCTGTTCGACATTGTAAGGGTTGAAAATGAAAAGAAGAAGATCGAGAGAAGGCCGGGAGTAAGAAAGACTCATCGAAAATTGCCCACTCAGTCCACCGGAAATCGCCTACTCAGGTCGTTGGGAATCATTTACTCATGCCGTCGGAAATCATCTACTCAGGTCGCCGAAAATTGCCTGCTCAACTCGCCGGGAATCTCCCACTCAGGTGAACCTCTACAGCAAATGCCTTAAGAAAAAATATTAAATGAAGGAGGGCGCAAGGGCTTATATAGCCCAAAGATATCTTCTGCATTTATGGTAGATCAATACGACTGCAATCGAATCGTCATGAGCCGACCCTGCAGGACATGTGGCGGTAGCTTATTAGCCAAGCATTGTCGAGTCACGTGCTACAAGCATCGAGCAGCTGGAGCGACGCTGTTTCATCCTCCTTAGTCCACGTGGCGACCTCACAATCATTCTGACAATTCAAAATCTTAACCGTCACCACGTGTCCATCCCGTATAGGTCTGTAGATGAAGAGCTTCGATGATACGCTTTCTCGACAATAGAGTCATAATTGCAGTAGTACGCATTAAACGAGCCGATGGTTCATAGCTCGAGGGGTTGTGCACGATTTTCTCCATGTATTTACTCTCTGAGTCCATGCCCGAACTCGGAGAGTAGAGAGCTTCTGTTATAGGAAAATTCGAAGTGCTCCGAGACCTGAAGAGTCCTCTGAGTAGCGATGTATTGATAGACATTCGAGTAGCGTGATCGGGAGATGCCTCTGATCGGTGAGGCTTGGAGTGTCTTCTGAACATCGAGGCATGAGATAGACGTCTGAGAAACGAGACTTAATGAGGTCTTGCTCAGCTTAATATCAATTCTGAGGTACGATGCCATCATCGTCTCGGACTTAATCGGAAGAGTGGAGGCGACTGATATGGTCTCCCATTATCACACGATCAACGAGATAACTGCATACCCACCAATATCTACATATTCGTCGGACGTGGTTACTGGCTAAGATCGTGCCGAGTATTGCGGACACGTTTAACCTGGTTGAAACGTATAAATAGTTGTCAAATGCAAGGGAACAGGTACACAAAATCTCTCACCTGAAACCCTACTACACCACTTAGACCCAGATTCCTAGCCTGACTTTGGCATCAGAGGGTCCCATGCTCGAGACAGGGTCTCTTTTGTCCTTCTCTTGTGCAGGCATCCAGAGGTCGGAGTATGAGCTCGGAGCTCCGCATGGGTGAACCAAATTTCTGCATCAACATTTTGGCGTCGTCTGTGGGAATTAGGGATAAAAAGCCTTTTGTAACTCTACCATAAATGGCTAAGGGAAAAAGGAGAGCACTTGAGGCACAGCTAGCAGATCTCGAACCCGCTAGACAACAGCACTCATCTTTGGTACTCCATACTTAGTCGGCCCCAACAAGACCGTCTCAACGAACTCGGAGCCAAGGTGGCAAGTATCGACCATTACAGAATCAGGTGCAAACATTGGTCAAAGAGATCAATCAATTGAAGCGGCAACAGGAAGCAAGTAATCATCCGCCTCCTGATCAAGAAGAGGTCGCTCTGGTCCCTGCAAATTGACCCATCCTCCTAGGATCACAAGCAAGAGCATCTCGGAGCATGTCAGCCCGAGCTCCAACTCATGTACGAGATGCAGTGGCCCGAGTCCAGATAAATGTGTCTGAGACTTCGGCCCTAGCCTCGACTGACCTCTGCCATGAATTAGAAAGGCGGAGAAGGGGGAGGACACCAGAGGTCAATGCTCCTCGAGAGGCAGTTGCGAGGAACAGAGATCCGACGGAACACATAGAGTCATATAGTTCTTGATGCAAATTTAGTCGGCATCGGAAGCAATGATGTGCAGGGCTTTCTCCATTACCTTCATAGGGGCTGCAAGGAACTGGTACCGACAACTCAAGCCGAGGATGATTAGTACGTTTTCCGAACTCAGTAGGGCCTTCCTGACGCAGTTCAACATCGGGAAGAGGAGTCGGAAGCCGTCAACTCACTTACTTACCCTCAAACAAAAAAGCGGAGATTCGTTGAAAGATTACATCTCTTGGTTCAACGAGGAGGCGTTGCAAGTGGACGACTATTCTGATAAAATGGCACTGGCAGCAATGATCGGCGGACTCAAAAATGGGAGATTCCTTTTCTCGATAGGGAAGAACCCCCCAACAACCCTGAGCGAACTCATGAGGCGAGCTCAGAAGTATACGAATGCCGAGGAGTTCTTTAGCTCGTAAAAAAATGCCCAAAGCTCGGAACCTTCTTCCAAGGACAAGAAGCGTAAGGATGATCCACCACAACCCAGTACGAGTAAGAAGAGAGCGGATGGGGATTTGTCCCACAATCGGAGGCCAAGCAGAAAGCCCGAGAGCCGATTCAGCTCTTATACCTCTCTCAACACATCTCCAGAACAAATTCTGTTGGAGATCCGAGACAGGAACTTGTTGAACTGACCAAGTTGTATGAAGGCAGATGCAGGTCAGCGAGACAAGCGTAAGTATTGTCGCTTTCATCGCAACCACGGGCATAATACCAGCGACTGTGTCGATCAGAAGGAAAGATCGAGACTCTTATCTGCAAGGGCCATTTGCGTCGCTATGTAAAAGAAGAAAAGCAGGCCCGGAAGGATGAGCCACCAAGTCAAGCTACAGACGAAGGCACGGAGATCCGAACAATCTATGGCGGACCATCTAGGGGCGGTGACTCGAACCCAGCTCGTAAAACTCATTCTCGGAGCACCGACCCCGAACATTATATTCACTTGGCCAGCATGCCGAGAAAGGAACTCCAAGTGGATCCATGCAGCCTTACGTTCACAGATGATGACGCCCGCGGGATTCAGCAGCCCCACGACGACGCTCTGGTAGTCTCGATGACGATAGCCAATCACAAGGTATATCGCATCTTGATTGACATAGGGATCTCAGCCGACGTACTATACTCTAAGGCCTTCGATAAAATAGGTATTGACAGATCACGTCTCCAACATGTAAGGATCCCGTTGCACGGCTTCGCAGGCGACAAGGTAATCTCGGAATGAGCAATTTCCCTCCCTGTCCCAATGGGAGAGGGGCAGAGTCATGTCACTCTGCTGGTAGATTTCCTGGCGGTGAACGTGTCGTCAACTCATAATGTCATCATCGGGTGACCATCTCTCAATGCTATGAGGGCGGTAGTCTCCACGTACCATCTGATGATGAAGTTTCCTGCGAATGAGGGGTGGGCTATGTCAAAGGTGATCAATGAGAAGCTTGGAGGTGTTATTCGATAGAGGTCAGGAAGGGCTCGGCAAAGCAAGCCCTCACAATTGGCGCACTCAATTCTGCGAATGATGTCTCAATCGAAAACTCCCCTGTAGAGGATCTCGTTACTTTAGGTATGCTCGACCCCAGGGAAGACTCTTCGACAGAGAGTTCTCCAATGGAGGACCTCCTGACTCTCTTGCTCGATGACACCGATCCGACCAAGACGGTCCAGCTCGGATTGTCATTGAATGCCGAGTAGTGACATCAGATGATGAGCTTTCTGCGACAACATAAGGATGTCTTCACATGGTCCTATTAGGACATGTCGGGCATTGACCCCGAAGTTATGGTCCGCAGATTGAACGTGGATCCAGAGTACAAGCCGATCAAGCAAAAGAGAAGAGCTTTCGAGCCAGAAAGGTATGCAACGATTGCCGAGGAGGTTACTAAGCTCCTTGATGTCGGTTTCATAGAAGAGGTCAACTACCCCGACTGGATCGCTAACGTTGTGCTCGTCAAAAAAACCAACGGAAAATGGCGAGTCTGTGTAGATTACTCCAACCTCAACAAGGCTTGTCCCAAGGATAACTTCCCCCTCCCAAGGATCGACCAACTGGTTGATAGTACAGCCGGGCACGAGCGTCTAACATTCATGGATGCGTACTCTGGTTATAATCAGATTGCAATGCACCCCTCGGATAAGTAGAAGACGACGTTCGTCACCGACAAAGGGCTCTACTGTTACCAAGTGATGTCATTCGGGTTGAAGAATGCAGGGGCAACCTATCAACGACTGGTTAACAAAATGATCACTCAGCAGATCGGTATAACCACGGAGGTCTACGTCGACGACATGTTGGTGAAGAGCATCAAGTTAGTCGACCACACCTCGGACTTAGCTGAGGCCTTTTCTATCCTCCGAAAGTATCAGATGAGGCTAAACTCAACCATGTGCGCTTTCGGTGTGGGTTCGGGTAAATTCCTCTGTTTCCAGGTTAGTTAAAGGGGAATCGAGGCTAACCCAGAGAAGATAAGGGCTCTCTTGGACATTAGCTCACCCCAGAATCTAAAGGAGATACAATGTCTCATAGGAAGAGTCGTCGCGCTCAATCGCTTCATCTCTCGAGCCACGAACAGATGCCTCCCCTTCTTTCAACAGTTGAAGGGTAGTAAGAAGGCAGAATGGACATCAGAGTGCGAACGAGCTTTCCAGCAGCTGAAGCAGTATCTGGGATCGCCCCCATTGCTGTCCAAATCAGAGAAAGGAGAACGACTGTTCCTCTATCTAGCTGTATCTCCCTTCACTATCAGCTCGACACTCATCAGAGAGTCTAGAGGAAAGAAGTACTCGGTGTATTATGTCAGCAAGGCGCTGATTCTAGCCGAAACAAGGTATCCAGACATGGAAAAGCTTGCCCTAGCTCTGATTGTCTCAGCCCAATGATTGCGTCCATACTTCTAGGCTCACTCCGTAACCGTCCTCACAAACCAACCTCTCCGGCAAGTACTGCAAAAACCGGAAGTGTCAGGACGGCTAATCAAATGGTCAATTGAGCTCGGCAAATTCAATATCGAATATCGACCAAGAACAGCTATCAAGGGCCAAGCCGTGGCCGATTTCATAGCGGAGTTCACCGCTCAAAATAGTGAAACAGGTCTACCAAGCTTAGATGCGCTCGTAAGGTTAACAGAAAATCCTATCATAGCTCCTACTCCCCAGTGTGTGAAGGAGGTTGAGGTTTAGCGAATTCGAAGCGAGGAGGAGTTGAGATCATTCTGATTGCACCCGACACGATGACAGTCCAGTATGCCATACGACTCGAATTCTGAGCCTCGAATAATGAAGCAGAGTACGAGGCCTTGTTGGCTAGGCTTAGGTTAGCAACTACCCTAGGAGTCTGAGCTCTGAATGTTAAGTGTGACTCATAGCTCGTCGTGAATCAAATATCTTCAGAGTATGAGGTAAATGAGGCTAGGATGATAGCCTACCTGAATGAGGCTCGGAGGCTGATTGGAAAGTTTCAGGAGTGCAGCATCAGCCAGATTCCAAGGGTGGAGAACTCTTAGGCCGACGTGCTTGTTAAGCTTGGTAAGCTCGCTTCAGCAACAGAAGGGAGGATCCCGAGGTTTGTCCCAGTAGAATTCCTGAATACGCCAAGTATTAGTGATCATGAGGTCATCCAACCTGTGCAAACGATCCCAAGTTGGATGGATCCGATAGTTGAGTTTCCCAAAGACGGAAAGATCCCCAAGGATAGGGCTGAGGCCCGACACTTGAGAGTTAGATCAGCTCGGTACACTATCATCGGAGATACCTTATACAAGAAGGGGTTTTCTCAACCATATCTGAGGTGTCTGCGACCGGATGAAGCCGAGTACGTGATCAGAGAGATCCATGAAGGAATATGCGGGAATCATTCTGGGAGCCAAGCCCTAGCTCGGAAAATCATCCATCAAGGATACTTCTGTCCGACTATCCAAGCTGACTCCAGAGACTTCACTCGAAGGTGCGATAAATGCCAAAGGTTCGCAGCCATCCCCAGGTAGCCAGTAGAAGAATTGATCCCTATGAGTGGGCCCTGACCATTTGCCCAGTGGGGGATCGACATCATTGGTCCTCTACCCCAGGGCAAGGAACAGAAAAAATATGCAATCGTGGTGGTGGATTATTTTACAAAGTGGGCCGAGGCCGAGCCAGTGGTCAAGATCACCGAGCAGAAGGTGACAGACTTCGTTTGGAAGAACATCGTCTATCGATTTGGTATTCCGCATACCATTGTCTCGGACAACGGGAAGCAGTTTGACAACAACAGGTTCAGGACCATGTGTCAGGGGCTCAGCATCAGGAACACTTACTCGTCACCTCAGCATCCTTAGTCGAATGAACAGGTAGAGGCGGTGAATAAAATAATAAAGGGCCATCTCAAGACTAAACTAGAAAAAGCTAAGGGCGCATGGGCCAACGAGCTCCCGTTCGTGTTATGGGCATACAGAACGACAGCTCGAACTGCTACAGGGGAGACGTCATTCTCTCTCTCTTATGGAGCAGAGGCAGTCATCCCGGTCGAGATAAGGCTTCCCACTGCCCGAGTGCAATCATATCACGAGGGACAGAATACAGATCAAATGACAATGAGCCTCGACCTGGTTGAAGAACTGAGAGAGGACGCCAGACTACGGATCGCAGCTCGACATCAGCAAGTCACCCAGTTTTACAACTCTAGGACCAAGGCAAGACGTTTTCAACCAGGAGATCTCGTCTTAAGTCGTGTGTTCTAAAACACGTCGGAGCCCAGAGTAGGATCCTTAGGGCCCAACTAGGAAGGTCCCTACCGAGTTGTCAACTCAGCGAAGCCCGATTCTTATCAGCTAGAGAATCTGGAAAGATGCCCTCTACCGCATCCGTGGAATGCCGAGCATCTAAAATTCTACTACTCCTAAAGGGAGCAATGTAAGGGTCGGCCTGTTTCATCGAAAGTCTACTATTTAAATAAAAGTTCTTTTCTACAAAACACTATTCAACTCTACACATTCTACAGGGACCCCCACGAGGAAAAAGGTCCTGCGGGAGGGTCGTCCGTCGGAATAGATGGTCGGCCCATCTCCCGAATATACTATGAGGGACCGTCTCTCATGTGCAGAGACAGAGTCCTTCAGCGAGCAGACTCTTATAGAGGAGGTCAGCTTGTTCCTCGACAAACATTCGATAGATTAGCAATCATCAATCATCACCCAACAATCAACATATAAAATAACAGACTATCATTCAAGGATTGATTATCAAAAAAAAAAAAAAAAACCATCATTCAAAAATATCCAGTAAAAAGGAAAAATATTAAAAGCTACTTGTCAGGAGGGCTGGGGTCAAGGGGCAGAGGGATAGGGGGAGCCTCGGAGTCGGGGCGAGGAATCTCGGGGTTGGGAACTCGGTCAGTCTGACCTCCATCGGCTGGATCCTCGGCATCCTCAGTGGCAAGATCATTAAGGTTGATGTCTGGGTATAGCCCCGGACATCGTCAATGCAAGCATTGTAGCCGCAAAAGTAGAACTTGTTAGCTTCGATGGTCCTTTTCCGCTGAGGACTTAAATTCCTCAATGGTAGCAGCAATCTGCGAGGCGACTAAAGCCTCGGATTTAGCTCGTTGGGCCGCTTTTGCCTCCTTGACCGTGACCTTCAATTCTTCTGCAGCATCGACCTTCTCGCTCTAGCTCAGCTATCAGACGAGCATTATCTCCCTCAGCCAAACAAAGGCAAGCTTTGCCTTCGTGAGCTTGGATGAAGCATCATTGCAGCGAGCATTGACCTCCGCAGGCTCGGACGAAGCATCATTATAGCGAGCTTGGAGCTTGATAATGTCCCCCTGATACAGCAACACCCTCAGCTTCTCCTCAAATAGCAAGCCCTGAAGCTCCTCCTGTTCCTCCCAAAGTGATCCGACTTCACCTCAGAGAGCCTCTATCTCCATGTCCTTTCTGGTTATTTCCCTCAATCTCTCTCGAGTTGAAAGGAACATTGGCATGGCCTGATTAAGATGAGAGTATGAGTTGGGAGCAATTTGAAAGCAGAAGAGGGAAGAATCTTCGTGCAAGAATTACCTTATAGCAGACAGAAGCAATGTCATTGATGAAGGACTCATGTCGCTTAGTGAGGAGGTCGGCAATTGCTTCTTCAGGGGCATGTTTCGCTACCCAGTTGACCAATCCGGACATATGATAGCCCGGAGGAAATCTTGAACTTCCAGCCTCATGAGCCTCCAAAAGCGGAGCAGACCCTGCCGCTTCCCCAGTGCCACTGGTAGCCGAGGCTTAAGGTTCGGCCATTGCGGCGCCTCCATCCCCAGGAGGGGAAAGCATTGCATCAGCAGTTCAGATGGCCTCCTCACGCTCGGAAGAAGATGGAATTGCGATGCAGGGCTGCTAAGAAGCTGGTGGGGGCATCCCGGGGGCTTGAGGGGCAGTGGTAGGTTGAAGAATCCAAGTCTGAGTAGTCTTGGCCTCAGACGCAGCAACAGTGCCGATTCCCGCAACATCGGCTAGAGCTAGAGCTGTAGCAACAAAAATTGGAGCTGCAGCGACGGAAGCCTCACCTTGAGTCTCTTGCCTCTTCCAAGGAGTTATCTTCACTCGGGGTTCGGCAAGCAACATGTCTTTGAGGGGCGGGGGATTCCTCTTCCTAGACTCAAAAGCTTTCCTAAATTCGGAAGCTTCGGCCATACCTGTACTAGCAGCAGAAGATTAGTAACTTTTCGAATTCAGGAGACAGCAGTATGATGAGGGGGTACTGACTTAGAGCAGAGGGGAGCGGCTTGAGTCGGCAGAGTCCGGACTGATGTAGATTGTCCGGAGTGATCACATAATGCCAAACGCGCTGCTCCTCCGTCCGCAGCCTCGCTATGGCAATCTGGTTCTTGAGAAGAGAAGAGATTTGGGGGGGCTCCCTTCGGGTATTCTACAAAAATGAAGCAGAGATCAATGAGGGGGGTTCAGATCAAAATATCATGAAGGAAATTAATGCAACTCGAGGTCCGACTTAAGAGAGAAAACCGAGTGGGTACTCGGACCCGTTGATTCCTGAGCTAAGCTGCAGGTGCCTCCCATTCACCCAAGGCCCAAAACCACTTGTTCTTCCAATCTTTGTTGGAAGAAGGGAGTTTGAGGATGAAGCCTGAACCCTAGTGGGCTCGGGCAGCAAAGTAGTACCAATATGGTTCGTTACGGTCATGCTTGGCTTGGTACAATGCCAGGAACTCGTCGGGCGTCAGGTCCTGGTTTCTAGCTTGGTGTCATATCATGTATGACGCCATCAATATTCTCCAGGCGTTGGGGACGAGTTGGCCCGGTGTCAGTCTCAAACGTACAATCAGGGCACGGATGAAGGGATGCAGCGGAAGCTGAAGCCCGTATTGCAAAGCGCACATGAAAATGGCGATGTCACTCTCGGTGGGGTTCCTTGAGGTGTCGTGAGGGGCAGGCGCACGTATTTGGATGGAGTCGGGGATTTGAAATTCTTCTCGAACCAAATCCATCTGGGACTCGATGAGCACCGAGCCCCCGATGACGAGCTGTATAACTAGGCCACCAGAAGGTCCTACGGTAGCCCTCCCTTGCTGATCTTGAGAAATCCTTTTTGTGCCCTTCGGACGAGCACAGGACTTGCCCCTGGTGGGTGGAGGATAGAGAGGGATCACCTCTAAGGGGCCCTCGGAGGCTTCTCGCCTTGAGTCTGAGCTCCCTTGTCCGGACTCATCCTCATAAGCATACCTTTCTCGAATTTCCTCCAAGCCGTTCAGCATTGTAAGGGTTGGAAATGAAAAGAAGAGATCGAGAGAAGGCCGAGAGTAGGAAAGACTCACCAAAAATTGTTTGCTCAGTCCACCGGGAATCGTCTACTCAGGCCGTCGGGAATCGTCTACTTACGTCGCCGGAAATCGCCCGCTCAGCTAGCCAGGAATCACCTACTCAGGTGAACCTCTATAGCAAATGCCTTAAAGAAAAAATATGAAATGAAGGAGGGCGCGAGGGCTTATATAGCCTAGAGATATCTTCTGCATTTACGGCAGATCAATACGACTGTAGCCGAATCGTCATGAGTCGACCCTGCAAGACATGTGGCGGTAGCTCATTAGCCAAGCATTGTCAAACCACGTGCTACAAGCATCAGGCAGCTAGAGCGACATCGTTCTGTCCTCCTTAGTCCACGTGGTGACCTCACAATCATTCCGACGGTTCAAAATCGTAACCGTCACCACGTGTCCATCCCGTATAGGTCTGCAGACGAAGAGCCTCAACGATACGCTTTCTCGACAATAGAGTCATAATTGCAGTCGTACGCATTACATGAGCTGACGGTTCATAGCTCGAGGGGTTGTGCATGATTTTCCCCATGTATTTACTCTCTGAGTCCATGCTCGAACTCGGAGAGTATGGGGCTTTTGTTATGGGAAAATCCGAAGTGCTCCGAGACCTGAAGAGTCCTCTGAGTAGCAAGGTATTGATAGTCATTCGAGTAGCGTGATCGGGAGATGCCTCTGATCGGTGAGGCTTGGAGTGTCTTCCGAGCATCAAGGCATGGGATAGACGTCTGAGAAACGAGACTTAATGACGTCTTGCTCAGCTTAATATCAATTCTGAGGTACGATGCCATCATCGTCTCAAACTTAATCTGAAGAGTGGAGGCGACTGATACGGTGTCCCATTATCACACGATCAATGGGATAAATGCATAACCGCCAATATCTACATATTTGTTGGACGTGATTACTGGCTAAGATCGCGCCAAGTATTGTGGACACGTTTAACCCGGTTGAAAGGTATAAATAGTTATCAAATGCAAGGGAACAAGTATGCAAAATCTTTCACCCGAAACCCTAGTACACCACTTAGACCCAGATTCCTAGCCTGACTTTAGCATCGGAGGGTCCCATGCTCGAGCCAGGGTCTCCTTTGTCCTTCTCTTTGGCAGGCATCCAGAGGTCGGATACGAGCTCGGAGCTCCATGTGGGTGAACCAAATTTTTGCATCAACACTCTACATTTGACGAAAGAAAACATAGAAGAGGGATTAGACGATGTGGGCTCACTCCCATTTTCAAATCACTTGGATTAAATGATCTTAACACCCTACAAGAGAGAAATTATTTTTACTTTGGGTGTGTTTTAGGAAGAAAGGCATTGGGGCCTTAGAGGTTGAAAACACAACACGGCTGTTAACAGTGTCGAGGACTTTATGTTCTCGTGCTTGACCTGGCACCACCGCCGGTCCTCAACGGTGGGCGTCTCCCATCTGTGTGGCCCACCTGTGTTTTGAATTTCTGATTTTTTGGTACAGGTCGTAATTTTGAAAAGTTTCAAAATTATATAAAAATAAGAGATTTTTTTTTATGCAAAATTCACGGGGAATCAATATTTTACCACGTAATGTTGGAGGATTGGAAATTACACGGAGGAGCTTTTTTTTTTAAGGAATGAAATAACAACGCCGTCTTCATTTGGTTATTTATTTTTCTTTTAAAAGTAGTGAAAGTCAAAACTTGTCGGCTATGTATATAACATCCAGCCCATTCAACATATGCACCCTACTATTATAATAACATGAATAAAATAAAAAATAAAAAATCAGGGGATCAAATCATTCAATAGGCTATGTTTGAATTTGGATATTTTGAGTGGCGTATATTATTTCCTATGGATTGGCCTGCCTACAGCTAACCGAGCACCATGTCTGGAAGTATGCATCAGATCCACTCCGTCATTCGGGAGTGCCGCCATATTTTCACCTTTGATCAAAAAATCAGTCTCATCAAAAACTTAGGCGGACCATACCAGAGGAATGATGAAACCATTAGCCTATAATAATTACAAATTCACGTAGTGTGGCCCATATGACTCTCGACATGTACTGATTTTCGCTAATCTATTCATCTTGGCAGAGCACATGTGTGTGGTTTTGAGGGCATATCAATACCCCAAACATAATTTGATGGTGAGACTTCCTATTTTAACTTTTTCTGTGGTTTACCCTACGTGCCTATTGAATCGGCCTGGCTTTCGAGCTCGATACAAAAACACGGTGGGGAACTGATGTGTATCTTGTCGGACGCGGATTAGCTACAGACTGGTTGAGTAGCAATCTCGCCACTGAAGTGACGGCACCAGGATTTTTAGGCTTCACCACGATGTATATGTTGTATCCACACCCCCCATCCATTTCGAGAGACCATTTTAGAGCATGAACCAAAGATTGAGGCAGATCCAAAGCTCAAGTGGACCCCACCACAGAAAACAGTGGAGATTTAACGCGAGGCCATAAAAGTTTTCGATCAAGCTGATATTCCATGTCTTTGTTAACTCATAAACAAGTTTAATATCAAATAAACACATGGTGAGCCTAGGAATGAATCAACGGTGGGTGTCACTATCTCTACTGTTTTCTATGGTGGGGTTCACTTGAGATTGGTATATGCTTCATTTTTTTTTTTAGCTCATGCCCTAAAATGATCTCTCCCAATGGATGGATGGTGTTGATCCAACACACACCAGGATGGGGCCTACAAAACCTGGTGACGTCACTTCAAAAGCAAATCTTCGGGCATGTTGAGCAGCGAGACTTGCTAATGAAGTGACATCACCAAGTTCTGTGGGCCCCACCATGATGTATGTTTTGTATCCACACCATTCATCCTTTTGGAGAGATCATATTAGGGCATGATCCAAACAATGAGTCAGATCCAAAGCTCGAGTGGACCCCACCATAAAAAAATAGTGTGGAGAGTGACGCCCACCATTAAAAAGTTCTAAGGGCCACAAAAGTTTTCGATTAACCAGATATTTGTGTTTTCCCTTTTTTCATGTTTGCATTAATATATGAACAGTTTGGATCTCAAATAAACATCATGGTAGACCTTAGGAAGGTTTCAACAGTGGGCGTCACTCTCCCCTCTTTTTCTGTGGTGGGGTCCACTCCTGCCTTGGATCTGCCTCATTCTTTGGATCATATCGTAAAATGATCTCTCCAAATGTACGGACGGTGTGGATATAACACATACATCATGGTGACCCCACAAAACTTGGTGACATCACTTTGCGAATCTCTCTACTCAACCTGCCAGTAGCTAATTCGCATCTGCATGAAGGCCTATGTCTAGAGGTGTACATGAGTCGAGTCGAGTCAAGCTTGTGCCAAGCTCGACTTGGCTCGGCCACTAGCTAACCCCAGCTCGAACTCAACTCAGATTGGTCCTCGAGCCTGACTAGTCGGCTCGGTTCGATCAGCAACTCGGGCCAGTTCGAGCCAAGATCGAGCCGAGTTTGCCTGTTCAGCATTTTCACAAACACATGGACTGTACATTCAAATTCTCATTGTATGTAAAACAGCAGCAGCAATTTTATAAGTATTTCATCAAACACCTTGTAGGTAACATGAAAATCAAGAAAAATAAAAAAGGTATTTCTTTCATATACATACCTTCCTTGCACCAGCTGCCACTTAGTTGAGTCATTTCATTAAACACTTGGTGAGCAACATCAATATCAAAGTAACCGAGTCACCAAACTGGTTCAATCCAAGTTCGATTCGAGTTGAGGTTCTGTCCGAGTCGAGCTCAGCTAAGCTTGAACTCAGTTCGAAATTTTTTCGAGCTCAAAAAATCAACTCGACTCGGCTCAAACTAAGTTTCAAATCAAGCTTTTTCGAGTCGAGTCGAGTGAGCTAATCGAGCTAACTCGGTTCGTGTACAACCCTATGTCCACCTTTCGCGTGTACGTGGAACGACAAGTAGCGCGTAAAACATCCAAGTAATGTGGGACCTATCAGTTGTATATGCAAAATCAACTCAGTCCATCGCACTATATATATATATATATATATATATATATATATATATATATATATATATATATATATCTTTCGTTCTAGCTTCTGATGATAAAAATAAGGTAGATCCGCATCTCAAGTGGGCCACACCCAGGGAAACTACTGGATAGGATGCCAACCATAGGTTTGTGTGTAGTCACCATGGTGTTTATCTTTCATCAAACCCGTTAATCAGGTGTAAATAAACAGGATGAAACAAATGTAGATAAATCATCTTGACTCAAAACTCAGGCGTGACATATCATATAAGCTTAGAGGTTTTAAGAGTAATTTTACATTTTTATTGATGTGTCCCATATAAATATTGGTGTTGTGGTTCGATTTATGGTTTATGGCAGGCGTATCAGAATTGAATGTGTGGCTCAATTCAAACCAAACAACTATGACCCCAAGCTTCAAAATAAGCAAATACATAGTAAGTGACCAAGATCAAATAAGATCGGTCGCCTATTCAGCCATTCACATAGTACCTTAAAATGGTTAGGCGATAATAAGAGGATATGGTTCATCCTCTGATAATGGGTTACACCTTTGTCTTCCGTACGAAAAGACTTTTCAATACAAATAAAAGAGAAACATGAAAGGGATTCTTACAATCGGTTGTGGAAAATAGCTGCAAAACACCTTCCTATATAGAGAACTCTGATTGATGCTCGAACTGAATCCAGTATATAAGCATATATTTGAATTACAACTAAAATAACCACTACTTGATTAATGCTAAGGATTACACTAAGGAATGTAAATAGCGAGCAAAAGTAAAAGATCACACTATGGAAAGCAAATGGCTGGCAAAAAGTAAAGGGGTTACACTAAGGAATGTAAATGACAGATAATTGAAAGATGGATTTGGTTTGATTAGGTTAATATGAGACCATTTTTCCTGCTGAATTCCCTTTCCATTTATAGCCTCAAACTAATTGTCTAGATACTTCCCACGTTCTAACGGTTGTTATAACTATTTCAGCATTATTGACCTTCTGTATGCTTCCCATGTTCTTATTGTTGCTATAACTGTTTTAGCAGTACCCAACCTTTTGGAGACTTCCTTACCACATGTCCTAGTAACCATTATAGGCCTCATTTCTAACTCGACCACATTCCACTCAGCCACTCAGTCGACCTCCTTGATGACTATTGGTCGCTTGATTAATATCCTGAATGATTATCAGCCATTTAGTTGACCTCCTAGATGACTATCTGCCACTTGGTTTGCTCTTGAATTCCTTTTAATTGCTCCATGTCTTCTTATCTTGTTAGTCGTGATTCCATAAAAAAAATACTCCAAGCATCCTTGAAAATCTTTAGCTTGTTATATCTTTTCATTGCTATATTAAGTGTCATTTTCAATTGGGTTTCCCAATAATGATCAGGAATATGGTACAACATTGCCCCCCACATCACTTCACCTTTAGTAAAAGGTGAATACAACTTGAGCGGCCGACCTTTGACTAGCAGCATCAACATCGATGGCTTCATAAAGTATTTCTTGATTTTATCAAAAGTCAATTGATGTCCAGCTTCCCATCTGAACTCATCTCATTGTTTCAACTTCACCAATGGAGAAAATACATTAGTTTTTCCATGTGAAATAGTCAACAAATTTCTGAGAAAATTAATGAGCTCGGCCTGGACTTGTGGTTTCAACAAAACACTGATGCAAGTTGGCCTAAGAATTATTTAGCTTTTCTGGAGCCTTCTTTATATCCTTTAAATCTACGTCGTATTTGGCCACCTCATCGGCTGGTATTACAGTTTCGGCCAGGTTAACCATGACTTCGGTTGCAATTAGGTTGGCCTCGATTTTATTTAATTTTGTCATCATTTTAGCGGGAAGGATGTTCACATCTGCCCCATTGTCGACCAAAACTCTGGTAACTGGACATCCATCTAAATGGATGGATATATACAATGGCTTCAGGTATTGGGTCATGGTAAGAGTAGGTCTTTCTACGACCACTTTCTTAGAGAACGTACCTAACTCAACGGTAACGATCATACATTTTTTGTCCCCTCCTCTAGGTAGAAGGAACCATGTTGTATTATCATTGGAGGATCAATTTCCTCCATGTCTTCCACCAGCTCGTTAGACTGAGATGGCTTGGCCTGAAAACTCGATGGGAGTGTGAGCACCATGTTGTAGTCAACCATGAATGATGGTAGTGATCCAAACACTATTTCAAATTTTGGATATTGGCCCCCAAGCATTTCCAAATATTATTGCTCTTCAGCACTCTTGGCAACAAGTATAGTCCTTAGGCAATTCACCATTAGAGTTATCCCTTTCTCTTCAAGACTTAGTTAGGTTTCTTCCAATAATTTTATTGTAGCAAGAAGCTCTTCGATCAATAGATCTTCATTCAAGAAGCACTCATCACTGAGATACTCAATCGAGCCTTTAAAGTTTTCAGTATTTTTCCTAACTTATGTATTAATTAGATGGCTTTCCATAACTAGATCATCCGAAACAGGTTTCACGACCAAATCGATTGTATTTACAGCTAACCACTTATCTCCTGCCTGGAGAATCCTCAATGGTCACATGGCCATCAGCTGAGGTTCATTCTTTATGCAAGCCAATTTCCTTCACTTAATAGCCTATCATCTTGTCAACGCCACTTCTGGGTGCGAGTCATCCCTTAAGGTACAGCTGGGAATTTAGGGTGACTCATCCTCCTCTAGACCTTCTCTTGGGTAGGGCAAAGACTGAACATTCTACGTCTCAGCAGTGGAGCCGGCTAAGAGTGGTCACAATGAGGTTGATATGTTCTTCGCTACTGATAAAAACCCACTCCTTCGATCATCTGTGAAAAACTAGGGTTTGATCATACTAGTCGAACCAGGTAACAGCTTGGTCAGCTGAATCACCCTTGTGCATTAACTGCACAGGTATGGTCCGTGGTTGATGTGCGGTGTTGATCTCGGCCACACCTGCACTTGTGGCTCTTACCGAGTTGTCATGCCACAACCTAGTGATCACTAGGCCCATGGTCAACCTTATATCGCGGTCGAGTCAGTTTATAAATATTGACCGTGTCCATGTTGATCCCTAAGTTAGGTGAAAATGGATCAATATTTATCAGCATTCCTTCCCTTTCTTTCTCAGGAAATTTCAATACTCTTCAGTCGATGTTGTCCTAAATGATATTCCTAAAAACCACACAATTGTTAGTTGTGAGAATGGGTTCTAAGACACATATAGTACTCAGTCTTTAATAACTCTTCAACTGTGAGTATTTTACGGTTAATAGGAAATTTAATGAATTTCTCAGCAAACATGATATCAAAGATTTCGTCAGCCCAAGTAATGTTGAATATATATACCTTATGAGTTTCCTGTGTAGTCGGCGCTGAAATTACACGTGGTGGGCTCATGGGCTATGTGCGGAAGCTTGGTGAAGTTAAGGAATGATGGCTATGTCCAAATAAAATTTTAGCCAATTAAAACACAATTGCATATCTTAAACTAATATCCAAATTAAACTAAGTAAGCCAATTAACTTTAAGACTTTTAAGTCAATAGAGAGTCCAATCACATAGACTACAAATCATATTCCTATGAAGCAAGTAGTTTATAAACGTCATAGTGTATATGTGTGTAACGACCTGAAAATTTCCGTACATTGGGCCGAGTACCACCTCGACCAGAAATCACATAGGATTAAATCCTTTAGAAATTTAACAAAGTTAACTAAGTACTAAACTCGGTAAATCATGAAATCCGTTGGGATCGCTTTAAATACGATCTGCAAGACCCAAAACTTGCAGAATTGGTGACTCTAGGTACCCTAAAGTCTAGAGCCAAACTCATTACCCGTCTGCTCTCGGGACTGAAACGAAACTTCGTATGAGGTCTAGATCGCACATCGGGAGTCCGATTAACACGAAGCTAAGGAACCAGGACCGCCCCACTGGGCTTGACAATCATCTCAAAAATCAGATGATTCCGATGTCCCACGGCCATTATTTTCACTCCGGAGCGAGGGAGTGTGAAAAACACTATTTCCATTCAAGAGAAAATATCTGGAATAGTGATCTGGCACCTTTCGGTTGCACGTCAGTATTAAGCAACCTGACCGTCGGAATCAGACCAAATTACACCCTCGGATTAAGAAAAATTTCAGGAACATTTACATGTACTCAGAAATTCCGATCGTGGCCCACGGACCGTTGAACTGAGAGTGGTCCGCCACGTGCGATCTGGGAATCCGATCGAGCCGAAAACGTAATCCCACGTGGATCCGCAGTGGGTGAGCTTAAGTCTGACGTTTGGCTCAAAGAGGGCTACCAGAACACCCCTTTTGAGCTTGGAAAGTGGCGAAATGCCTATGTAAGCAGTTACCCTTGAACCTGAGTCTGTTTTGGGAAGGTTTGTGGCTATAAAAGGGGCTTAGAACAGCCCCTCTCACAGCCATACGAATTTGGGTTAAAACCCTAAGAGAGAAAGAGAAAAGAGAGAGACTTGTGGAGATCGAAGCCGATCTTCCTCCTGCTGCTTCCACCTCTCCCACGGCCTACACCGCGCTATTCCAAGAGGTTTCCCGGCGGTTTCCACCCCATTTGAAGGTAAGAAACCCTAACCCTAGGTCTGATTTGAGCCTAATTAGTGATAGGTTAAGGAAAGACTAATCGAATGCGATCTTTAGGCTAAGAAACTCCCGTATACGGAAGCACCAACCTTCTTGCTGATTCGTTGGAATTCCAAGGGCTGAGGTGAGGACTTTAAGCGTATAAGTTACGGTTTTCAACGCTTTCAATGGCAGATAATGATAGATTCATGATCTGCATGCAAATGCACATGTACAAAGTGCTTTCCGTTTCCTGTTTCGATTAGCGATAAAGATTATGGAATTTTACATACTCTTGATATACGTAGAATACCGTATACGTATTTTTGTTGAGAAAATGTTTGACATGTTTATTTAATGTTTGATTATATCATATGTGGATAAAATACTAGTTTGGCGAAAGAGATCGCGAAAATATATGTTCATGTGTAAATGCCGTGTATGTCGAAATTGCGTATTCTAGAAATCCCGCATACGTGCGGATTTTGGATATGTAATTGTAATGATTATTTACCGTATGAATACGATATACGCGGGAAAAATACTCCCGGGGCTTAGGGTCAGCCCAATCACGAACTTGCCTAACATACGTCGTGTATGTTGGAAACGTGTATTCTAAGTGTTTGTGTATGTGCATGTAGGTGTACATGTGGATGTACTAGTGCCTTAGATAGGCGCTGATATGGGTTCTCCAACTCCCTTAGAGACATGTCGGATCCCCTCCATGCGGTGGTTCACCGCAACCACTTAATTGTAGTGCACACACAATTCTATCCCTATGGGGATAGTGCTTTAGTACATGCATTACAATATGCTTTATAAAATGCTTATCAACATGCTTTGTAACATGCTTTACTTCATGTCTTACTTTATGCTTTATAACATGCCGACTAACATGCTTGTATTGCTTGTTTACCATGCTTTACTTCACATGCTAGCGATGAAAACTGTTTGAGTTTGGGACTATGTTTATAGTCCAAACACTCGGTACCAGACTTGTGATTGTGGCTTAGATCCATGTCGCCACAAAGGACGGGTCCGGCGAACCCGAGTCGTACTTCGGTTGGCGATAGTGGTCGGCCACGCGGAGTGCTTTTGCGCTCCATATCGCTCAACTTGTGGTGCGCTCGAGCTAGTCAGGCTCGCCACTTGAACCGAAGTGTAGTTGTGTGTTCACCTTGTTTGGTCGCTACTGCTTGAACCTAGGGTACCAAACTTACCAGTGGTGATTCCTGTTTAACCATGGTACCTAGATCCGCTAAGACGCATGAGCCGGGCATGGTGGTATGGGACACCGTGGTCGAGCTGTCGGCCTATGCTGGGGCCATGTGCCTCCCCGTAGTGACCATTGCGCAACTATCTCGTGAGCCGAATACGGTGGTATGGGACACTGTATTCGAGCTGTCGATACTTCGGCGAGAGCCGAGTACGGTGAGATCTGTGCTCGTGCTGACGGGCGACGAGTCCTCCGTGGTATCATCGAGTGTACTTTAAGTATCTGTGATTGGCAACGAGCCTTTCACAGTAACTAAAGTGTGAGTTGAGCCGAGTACGGTGAGACCTGTACTTGAGCTGACGGCTAGTGATTGAGCCGAGTACGGTGAGACCTGTACTCGAGCTGACGGCCAGCAATTGAGCCGCATACGGTGAGATCTGTATCCGCGCTGACGGGTGACGAACCTGTTGCGATGCCATCACTAAGCTTCTCAAACCATAACATCGTATAACTAGGATTGACTGACCCTAGAATGGATCATGTTGGGAATGATACAGGGAGGTACCTTAGTTTCCCAATACTGCTGGTTGAAATGGACTAATAACAACTTGGTAATCATGAACATCATCGCACCGCATGTGCTTTGTAGATGTGGCGCACTGAGGGAGTTAAGCATTCGCGAACGTAAGATGATGTCGCTTGAGGGTGGTTTGGCAAGGGCATACAGCATCATGTCATATCATTTTGCATTTAACAAGAGTAGTTAGAAATGCTTGCTTTGTACTGCTTTATCATTATTGCTTGGTTGCTTTGATAACATGTTAATTTATGCATTATTGTTCCACTGAGTTAGCTACTCACTCCCACGTTACGGGACGGTGTTGTACACACCAACCAGACTCTGTTGCAGGATTAGAGGGCGCCTTGGTTCAGGAGCCAGAGCCCGACGTCGATGAGGACCAGGAGGAGTTCTCGTTCATGCAGTATTCTGACGGCTATGCCTAGGCCGGCTGCATCGCGGGACTTTCGGGGCCTCTTTTGAGGATGTATTTTGGGTTTTTAATTTACAAACTTTACATGTATATTGGTGCTCAGCTAGTACTCATACTCCGAAGTTCAGAAAATTTTGTTACTTTACATACTTGTATAAAAATTTCAGTCTTCCGCTGTTTTTAAATGCAATTGAACTGGAGTATGAATTACTGTTTTGGTTTAATCTCATTCATGTTTATTGCGCTAACTCAGACAACATTTAACCGACATTGCGTATGTTGCATAAGTGATGCGTTGGAACTCGGGAGTTGAGTTCATACTCGACCCCCGAATTTCAGGGCGTTACAATGTGTGTGTGGGATGTACTACCTATCAACTCCTAGCATTCATCTAATCATTTATACATATAATTAAACATTCATCACAAAGTATAATTCAACAAGTACTTAAAAACAATTTCAAACACAAGCATGTATAGTGGTTTGGTTTCCCTACTCCACTCTCGGTGGACGCACTCAACCCATGAGTATACTAAATTTCACTATTGGAGGTTTTAAATCAGTTTCACCCCTAACATTTATAATCCTACATAAGGATCGGCTCCCGCAAGAGACTTTATGTAGTTTTCTATAGGCTCGCCACAAACCTTGGTCCTACACAAGAACCTACCAAGCGTATACTCCCGTAAGAGACTTGAGTTGGTTTTCTATCGGTTAACCAACAACCTCAGTCATAATCAAAGGACCTACGGCTACTCTCACCGGAGGCTCCTGTGGATACTAACACGTACACACCCGTGTCCGATGGCCTACACAAGGACTTTAATTTAGGTCCTACACAAGAACCTACTTGAGTTTGGTGTAACACCCAAAAATTTTTAATACTTGAGTATTGAAAGTTCTCGAGCGTTACCATGAAATTTAATTTATTATGTACATGTGTACGATATCAATCTAGCTATCATAACTTTATATCCATTCTCCAACACGAATCTGACCGTTGGGAATAATCTTCATTTATAGATCAAGTCACCTGACCGTTGATTTTGAGATAGGATCATCATATACTCGAGTATTCTCACTAATCCATCATACCAACTGTTCAGTCAATTATTCACCGCTAGGTAAAGATATCTGACCATCCACTCTGAGTTTGGACCACCTAATCATAGTAAACTAGCTACTTGATCTCAGCATCCACTCATACACATATCAAATTGAGATTCCGATCCGTTCATCTTGTTCACCACCTATGAATATGCTTAACCCACCATCAAAACTACAATCTGAGAAACTTACACAAGTGAACAAGTCAGTTGAATCTAATGGTATACATGTTCTACCTCTTGATCACTCCAAAAACTCACTTGTGATCATCCATTTACAAAACTGACTTTACACCCACTTACATACATGATCAAAGTACTAACCATCAAAATTTTCTATTTTAACATGTCATCTGACCATCCATTATGTTGATTGATATATGTACATTCCCTTAATTAGTTTGGTGAATAATTCTTTATTCATAATTATTTACATATAAGTTCTTATGTAAGAATTACTTAGAAACATGTATATAACCAAGTAGAACCATTAGATTTCACAAAACTTTCATATCAACAATAATTATGAAAATGACATTAACCTAGACCCCTGAATTCTAGATCACATGGTTCCCACAATCCATTTAATGTGAAATTTTATACCATGCCTATGTATCATAAATTAACTATACATGTCAAATTTTAGCCCTTAGATCATTGTAAAAGTGGCCCAATTGACAAATCCGCCCCGTAATCGTTGATTTTGGTGTCCATCGAGTGAAGAAACCTAGGGCTGTACGTCGAGCCGAATTGAGTCAAGGTGGGCCAAGCTCGGCTTGACTCGTCTATGTTATACTCGAGTTCGAGCTCAACATTGAAGCTTGGCTTGTTTGCTAAAGCTTTCGAGTCGAGTTCGAGTCGAGTCAAGTTTACATCAAGTTAAGTCGAGTTTACCTCGGTAGGGTAAGGGAAAGAAAAAGAGGGAATGGGGACGGGTAGGGTCGGGTAAGGTTTTTTAAGTAAAAACTTTTAAGTTTTAACTTCTTTTTTAAAACTTATATATATATATATATATATATATATATATATTAATATATAATATATATTATTAAAATATATTACTCGAGCTGAGTCGAGCTCGAGCTCAAGCGCTTCGAGTCGAGTCGAGTTCGAGTTCGAGTTGAGTCGAGTTGAAATACACCATGGTTGAACTCGGCTTAAACTCAACTCAAGCTTTAGTAAACAAGCTTGACTCACCTCAAGTCGGCCTTTCAAGCTAAGTCAATCCGAGCTAATTCGAGTCGAGTTGAGCGAGCTTTTCGAGCTAGCTTGACTCGTGTACAGCCCTAAAGAAACCACGTGGTTAGTCATAGTAGGATATTTTCCTTCATATGAACGACTTGGATTGCCCATAATATGGAACAAGTGTGAAAGATGAAGACCCCACTTTGGTAGGCTTTTTCTTAGGCGCGAAGTTATCCTTCCAAGGCCTACTAACTCCTTATAAATTTGGATCTTCCAATTTAACTACTTTCTTTCATCCATCGCAACTCAAATTTGGACCACACTTTGGTCTCATATGACTACGAGGTTATACAAAATTTAGGCCCCGATCTATGATCCTGCACCGTTAAAGGTTGAAGCTAGTTCATTCCTTTTGGTACAAAAGGTGAAATTTTAGATTTAGAATTTTTCCACCATCGATCAACCATCAAATTTTGTCCAACCTTTTCTCTATCCTAACTACACATTTTTGCTGAAATTGGGCCCTGATCATTAAGTGTGGATCGTTAATTGAGATCAAGTTCGTTCTGGCACCCATTAGGAGATTTTTCAAAATTGGTCAATCTAAATTTCGGATCACCAAGAAAATCATATACTCTATCTCTATTCGACGACTCTGACACAATGAATGAGTTAGATTTAAAGAAAGATCGTTAAAAAGGAAAAATTTTGAGAAACTCAATCCAAGTGGGATGAGAAACACACTTCTCTCACACGCCCACTCCTTTTAAAAGGGGTGTGCGTTCCCCTCTCCACTCACACGCCCAAGGAGAAAGAGAAAGAGAAAGAGAAAAAGAAAAAGAAAGAAAAAGAAAAAGAAAAAGAAAGAAAGAGAATGAGAATGAGAATGAGAAGCCTAGGCACCCTCTTCCTTCTCCATATGTATGGTGTCTCCTTCATGCTCAAGCGATGTCGTAATTCATATTAAAGCTTTCCTACATGGATATCTACATAGGGTTTAGATCTAAGGCTAAAGTGAGGGATTCCTTTAAGCTTATATTAATTTGAGTTGGTATGACTTATTTTGTTCCCTCACATGTTTTGAATCCTCCCTATAAATAATTAATTTACCACCACCAATTATTTATCCTTTGGGAATAATGGTTAAGGTATGATGTTAATTATACATGACCTTTTTAAATTTATGTGAGGGATTTCCTTTAAGTTTACCTTAATTTAAGTATATATAATTCATATTGTCTCTTACATGCTTTACTTTCATGCTACTATAATTTTCTCCATGTAATTGTTCAATTTGTTACCAATAATCAATTACCCTTTGTAGAATTATGATTTGAAGTTAATTACGAGTGATCTTTATTATTTTTGGGGCAATGGATACAGGCCTTGCCCTTGCCTTTTTATTGAGTTAGCCCTTGCTACTCTACCCTTTATTGAGTTGGCCATTGCTACTCTCCTCTTTATTGAGTTAGTCATTGCCACTCTCCTCTTTGTTGAGTTAGTCATTGCTACTCTCCTCCTTATTTTGTTAGCCTTGTGTTATCTCTCTTTAAGGCTTGGGCATGTGTCTTAGAATTCCAAAACTCCCATGATTCAATTTACTTCCTCTTTGGTGCAAGTGATGTGTTGAAAGTATCATAATTAGTGATTCAATTATTATATCATGGACGTAATGCGCTCTGGGTAGAAACCCTCTTGGTCGACGCGTAATTCCATGGGCTTTGGGTAGTAATTTGCAATGTCTGTTACATCCCTTTCGGGATTGAATGTCGCAAATAGTCACTCCATGAACAAATCGTGTTACGTAATTCATCCGATTCATATGTCGCGCCGCCTCAAGGTGTTCACGTAAATCCACGGTAGCGTTGGACATGCCAACGAATCTCCGTAGTGTGAGAATGCGGGGCTAGCCGGGGTTTTTTATATAATTATATTCCACATGTGATGGTCACTACGTATGATGAGCCGCACACACTTTGTTAGGCATGCATTCATATATATATATAATATATATAATATATATTATATATATATATATTATATATATTATATATATATATATATATATATATATGTATGTATGTATGTATATATTGTTGCACATACTAATACCTCTGATAGTAGTGGAGTACGTGATGTATCAGAACCCTTACATTACTTTATTAATCTCTTGAATTATTGTTAATCTTAAAGGATAACCATCATATAAGTAGAGCATTGACCCTTTTAAACCGTACATATGATGCAGGTGATGTACAGATTGAAGACCTAGAAGACTATCTCCGCTACGAACTCGATAATGTAATAAGCTCCCATTGATAGGGCATTTGATAATTTGTTGAATTATTTTATTCTCGTGAATGGTTACCTTCATGAATGTAATTGGATGTGATCTAAATAAAACAAAAAAAGGTGTGATTTTTAAAGCATCCAATTTATACATTATTAACACTCGGTTTTCAAGGGCATGAGTATAAACTCTAGCCATGAAAATTCGGGATGTTACATTTGGTAATTCAAAATCTAGCACTCAATCATACACAAGGAAGGAGTGTACACGGACTCGACAATTGACAAACTTACATGTCGGATTGAACCTCATTGATGCATCATCTTAGGTTACTTGATTGATGCTCTCACGCGCTTCAATCAGCTCCCATTTGCTCCCCCAATCATGATGTCGATGCGTCACCAATGCTTCAGTTCCAGGATAAAACACCTTGCATGCGATACTCTGATGCAGTGACCAAGGTAATGAGAGGTAGGGTGAATATCATACAGCTGATAGGAAGCTGTAAAGCCTAGGGGATTCATCTAAAAGGGTCTTCTAGACGATTTATACAAGGATATACCTATAGAGGTTGGGTTTAAACTCTAAAAAATGGTGGAGATTGAATTCATCTTTAACATTGAGGTTAGAATCCTCATTAGAGTAATAAAGCTCAAGAAGATGAATCAAATTTCATAGACTTAGAGGCTTAGGATGAGGGATATAATCATGGAATCACATGAGCTTCTATTGCACCGAATACCAATTCAAATGCCCAAGAACTAAATGCCACATATATATAAAATTTGAGTGTCAACAGTAAAAAAAAATGGACAGAAAATGGATTTGTCGATGGCATCGAGCGTGCCTTCAATGGTATCGACGTCATCGAGTGGCTCAGATATAAGATCACTCTGTTGGACAGATCTGAGTTACCTACTCGATTGCATTGAGGGAATCTTCGATGCTATCAAAGACCTCACGAGGTCTACTCGATGAGATCGACCACCACTCGAAAGACTTGTTTTGGGCATATGATTTCATAGCAGCTTTTCACCTCTTCTAGCCTAACTTATCATGTTCCAATTAAGCTTCTAAGACAAGGGGATAGCTAATAAGGTTTACCTATAAGGTTAAGGATCATCTAAAGGCTCAATGTTTGTTTTGGGTCAAGGGTTAGGGTCACTAAGGCACCTCATTTACATGTTCTTTGCTCCTTGATGTTCATGTCCTCTTTTGTTTTTGGTCTTCAGCTTCCGAGGGGCTTAATTGATTACATGACACATGAACTCACGTAATTGACAAACAAGATATATAAATCAATACACAAATAGGCACAGTTGCTTCCGTTCTAACCAATGATGAATACACAAATGGCTTCTTCGCCACTACTTCGGCTACAACCAGCTCATAGTTAGGATTAGAGTTGTGCACGAGTCAAGCTAGCTTGAAAATCTCGCTTGGCTTGGCTTGTCTAGCTTGGCTTAAATGACGAATCGAGGTGAGCAAAGCTTCATATGACCCAGATTGTTTTGAAAATGAGTTGAGGTCGAGCATAGTGGAGCATAACTTGGCTTAACTCGAACTCGACTCGGATCAAAGATCGAGCTTCACTCGACTTGAATATATATTTTATTATATATATTATATTTTAAAACAATAAAAGTTAAAACTAAAAACCCTACCCTACCCGTCTGTCCCTTTCTTACCCTTTTTTCCTTCCTTACCTAACCCACCACGCCTGAGCTCCTCTCTCTTTCTCTCTCTCTCTCTCTCTCTCTCTCTCTCTCTCTCTCTCTCTCTTCTCTCTTCTCTCTCTCTCTCTCTCTCTCCCTCCCTCCCCTTCACCTCTCCCCACTTGCCCGAACTCAACTCAACATCTGCTCAGTTCAACGTCTGCCTGACTCATCTCAGTCATATGGCCTGCACTTGACTCACCCGAGCCCTCTCTCTCTTTTTCAACACCACAACAAGGTACCTATATCTAATATTATATATAATTGAATATTTGATTTTGGGGTTGGGTCGGGTACGGGTTGGGTCAGTTGGGTCGGGTAGTTGGGTTGGGTATGGTGTGGGTGTTGGGTTCGGTCGGGTGTGGGTGTTGGGTCAAGTTGAGTGGGTGTTGGCTGCTGGGTTGGGTCGGGTTGAGTGCTGGGTTGGGTTGGGTGTGGATGTTGGGTCGGGTTGGGTGTTGGGTCGAGCTGGGTTAAGGTTGGGGTTGGGTGTTGTTTCGACTCGATTCACTAGCATGCCACAAAAGGTTTGGGAAACAAGAGAAGAATTCAAAACTTCACTATTTATATGGTTCCCTACTCAAATCTTATTCTGTGTGAATGCTTCGAACGGTTAGATGCTCCAATATGAACGACCAAGATTGGCGTAAATGAGCTCTCTCAGATCGACTCTAGCTATCCAAGAGATGGAATCTTTCCATTTTAGAAACAGTTTCACTGGCATGGAAGAAAGTTGCATGCTTTCAAGCTGGTTACTGACAACGAATGGATGGGTATGATCTCTTGAAATGGACGGTCACGATGTGCTAGAGAATTTCTCTCCCGAATCGCCAGCGAAGGGAAAGAAAACGGCTTTCGTTTTGGAGAATGTCCCACACATGCATCTGTTATGCCAAGGATCGTGTGTTCACACATGCATGAAAATGTGTGGAAACCATGAGGGTTTGATCGGAATTCGACCCCGAATTTGATGGATGGTTTAGATCATCTAAACCTAAGCTAAGGATGGGCCACTAATCAAAATTCATGGACACAAGTTCGTTTGAAACTCAAACAGCGGGTGAGGAGGAGAGAGGAATTCCTCTTCGGTCGGGGTCAAACCCAGTTTGACCGGGTTTTTGGTCAAGTGCAAAGCAAGTGTGCACAAATTGCATACGCACGCTGCCCTAATGTGGGGTCAACTAAAATGTGCCACGAGATCTACTCCGTCCATTAGATCCAACTTCTCATATTAGGACCCTAGACTAAGAATGAGAAAGATCCACAACTCAAATGGGCCATACCAAGTGATTTCATGATCAATTATTGATTTCCGCCACTCCGATGGTTGGGTTTCTTCTATGTTTGATCAACACCAATCCAAAGGATTCCAAGGACTATCCACATAGTGATTAACGGCTAGATTTAAGGTCTAATTATTATAGTATAGTTGTGTATCATTCGTAACCCATTCCTGAAGTTGATGAACAATGGATTTGATGATTCATAACTAAATACTAATAATGGATGGTTAGATTTTTCTATCAAGGAGGTCAAAATCCTAAACAATAGGTTTCTTAGATGATGTGATGGTTCATTTTAAAAATTAGCGGATGGATGGCTTCTAATTGCCATAAATCACAAAATAACAGTCGTATGAGTTTTTAAAGGTATTTAGGTGTATCTGAATGCAATTTATCAGTTGATTCTAAAATCGAACTATTATAAAGGTGCAAATTTTGAGGGGGTAAGACATGAACTCGATCAACGCTGTGATATCCTGATCTATGGATGAAAAATTCTTCCAACGATCAAATTTAAGTTAGAATGAAAGTTGAAAGGACGAGCTATAGAAGTCTTAGGGGGGGGGGGGGGGTGGTAAATATGACAATGTAAAATATTTTGATACAATGCTGAATAATAAAACAATTATATTCAATTGCTTAGAGTATTAAATTCTTGATGTCAAATAGTTCGTAAGACAACCTTCACCTAAAAGATTTAGGCAGGATAACCTTATTTCATAACGTCTTTGAAATCAAAATATCAAACTTAGTAAAAGCTAATCAATCATAAGGAAAGCATATAAAAAATTAAAATAATCGTCACAATGCACAAATGAGTTATAGTGGTTCGGTACATATACCCACACCTACTTCACTCCTAAAATTGCTACCCTCGTAATTTTGGCTTTCACTATTCAAGGTTTTCATGGGATCACCTCAACAACCTTATACAGTTCTTGTGATTTTCACTGGCTATCATAACAAAACCCACTTTGTGATTTTCACGGGATCACCATAAAACAACCCGCTGAGATTTCCAGGCTATGTCAGAAAAATCTAAAATAAAAATAAAATAAAATAAAATAGTACTTATCTTCAATTGGCGAGTCGAGCTTGCTTGTAGTGATCTTCTTTCTTAGGATATTGATGAAATCATGTATGAGTTCAACCCAAAAAGAATATAGGGATCTAATGTGTTTGCAATAGTTATAAACAAAATCCTAATTGCTGCAAATTCTATTCTCTAAATCTCAAGTAGAGTTTATATAACTCACTTAAAAATAATTAAAACTAACTTGATAAAGAGAATAAAATAAACTAATAGAATATTAGAATTACCGCACAAATGCTTAAGGAGGACCTGACTTTCTCACTTACTTTGAGGAGGTTTCTTACAAATTTTCGTTGTAGAAATGAATGAGAGAAAGCCTCTATTTATAACTAAAGGATTTGGAAATTCGGCTGGCCCAATTGTCTGTTCGACTGGTCGAATTCCAACGATTGCATTTCAACGACACTCGGATTTCGCGGGATAAAATCTTTCAAAAATTTGGTTGGCCGAATCTCCTTGGGATCCGAAATCTTTACACGCTGGAAACTTGACCGAACATACTCAAGCTAGCCGAGCGGATATGTTCGACTGACCGAACCCAAGGTTGGGCTAGCCGAATTTGCCGTGGAAAATCTTTGTCAATCTATAAACTTACCCGAATTATGTTGGGTTAGCCGAAGGTAGTCAGGCTGGCCGAATCAGATGTCGGGTTGGCCTACCTAGAGTGTATTTTACTTAGAATTATGTTCATTATGATGTTATGTGAAATACACATAACCTAGGGTCAATCTAAGGTTATACAACCTGATGGTTGATTATACAAAGTGTTTCGATCTTCGAACCATGTACTTTTACGCCTTGAGATGTTGAGTCTTCCTTGAAATACTTGATCGAGTCTTCAACGGTTCTTCATGAGTTGTCGGAGAGTATCTTCATGAGTGCTTGTGTTCCTTTCAAGGCTACGAAATTTGACAATTCTAATTGTGCTTAAGTATAAGCACTTACAAAGGTGAACTTATAAACAAGATAGATTTGAGTTACTAAGTTAGATATTCATAGTAACACTCGAGTACTGAAAAGTATGGGGTGTTACAATTTGGTTGTGTACTTGTGTGAGTAGAGTGAACCACCTGAACTCTTTGTTCATCTGCCGGTTCTAATAGGGGTACTGGACATCTTCCCTAGGTTGTTGCTGTTGCGGAGGTTGTGGTTGTGGGTTTTTCTGTGGTGGAGGTGGTAATTGATATCTCTTTTATTGATGCTGAGGACGGTACTGCTAGTAGTGTTGACACCCTTATTGAGGAGCATACCAGGTGCCTAAGTTACGACAATGATGTTATTTGCTTCTGCTGGGCGATGGGCGGAACCATTGTCATTTTCATTCTTGTATCCCACAAGTCTTTCTTCGACTTTCTTTTGTTTGATTGGAGCAGCCTGACGAGGCCACAAGGGGATCTATAGAGAATGCTAGTGTATTGTGTATGTGGCCCTTTTAGTGTAAGTGCATGTGCACACTTTCCTTTTCTCTTGCAGTGTATTATATGCTCAATTATAATAAAATATTGTATGTTAGGGCAAGTAAGTCTAATATAACATCTTTCCCAAACTCTTCTCCTCCTTCTTCTCTCTCAATCTTCTCCTCTTTTCTTCACATTGTTATCATCAAACCATTCTCTACTAGATTATCCCTTCACGTATTCTAGCTTCTAGTTGCTCTCTATCGCGGATGAGTTGAGCGAAGTTCGCATAAGAATGCGAGCAGAGCTGAACATGACTCAAGTTTGAGTCAAGTTATGTAACGCCCTGAAAATCGGGGGTCGAGCATAAGCTCCACTCTCGAGTTCCAACGCATCACTTATGCAACATAGATAATGATGATTAAATGTTGTCCGTGTTAGTGCATTAAACATGAGTGAGATTATACTAAAACAGCATATCATACTCCAGAGACAGTTAAATTACGCAAGCGGAAGACTGTGATAGATATATAAAATATATAAACTGTTGTAAGTCTTCAGAGTGTGAACATGTTACCAGGTTAAATATATACAGGTATACTCCAAAAATGAATAAAAAGAATATACATGGGTGATCCAAAGGTGCAAAAATAATAAGTGTAATGCTATCTAATCAGCATCCCTGTAACCCCGTCGATCAGAAGATGGTCTACATAGACCCGCCTGAAAGCTGCATATAGGAGAAACCCTCATCATCATAAAAGTCCGGCTCTGCTTTGTAAGCATCGCCATCATCTGAAACCAAAACAGGGCCTGGTAGGTGTTTAAAACACCGTCTCGTAACGTAGGAGTGAGTGATCAACTCAGTGGAATCATAAAGCAAGGGTTAACATGTTATCAATTCAGTCAAACAGTAATGATAACACAATACAACAATCATGTCCTAAGTACTCTTGTTATTGCAAGAATGATATGAATTAATGATGCATGCCCTCGCCTACGATCCCTTAGCGACTTCATCTCACGATCGCGGCATGCAACCCTTCCTCATTGCTTGATCTGCTACGCCAAAGGCACACGTAATGCGGTGCATGCACGTGATTAGTCAGGTTCTTACTTAGGTTTATTCATACAACAGGATTGGGAAGCTAAGGTACCTCCCTTATATCAATTCCCAAACAATGATCCATTATAGGGTCGTCAGTCCTAGTAAATCTCATACGATGTTGCTGTTCTAGGTCACTACAAAGGGCTCGTCACCTGATTAGTGTAGGCCTAGTTTATACTTTAGTTGTTGCGGAAAGACTCGTCGCCTCAACGGAGTCCTAGAGTATACTCAAGGTCACTACCACCAATGCCCTACCAACTGACAGTTTATTTTCGAATGCTCGTCACCAACCCGACTAGGGACCACAGCCAGGCTGCGCAGGGGTAGGCCGACAGCTCGAATACAGTGTCCCATACTACCGTATTCGGCTCACGAGTTTAGGTTGCTCACTGGTCACTACGGGGAGGGTCATTGCCCCAGCGTAGTCCGACAGCCCGACCACGGTGTCCCATACCACCATGCCCGGCTCATGAGTCTTAGCGGATCGAGGTACCAAGGTTAAACGAGATTTTCACTGGTAAGTTGGTACCTTAGATTCAAACAGTAGCGTCCATACATGGCAAACACACAATAGGCCAATCGGGTTACTTGTCAAGTTTAATTGGTATAAGCGTACGCTGAATTAATCAACATGCAGCGTTGACCACTGTCGACAATCATCGAACGACTCGGATTCACCGAACGCATCAATTGTGGTGAGACTAGCTCAGCCACTCAAACAATAATTGTTACCAATTGCCTGGACTACGTCGTAGTCCCACTCATACTTCAAATATAATAGGCATTCATATGCGCTAGTCAAAACAGTATGTAGCAACCATTTCAAACATAAATCTCATATAAGCATTTTATCGAACACATAGTGCACATGTTAACATACATATGCATTTCATCCATAAATCACGTAATAACGAGATAGGTTACATGAAGGAAACTGTAACTATAGATAAGGCAATTGAGAATTCTATCTCAACACCCTCATTAAATATATCTCAACAAGCATTTTCTCATTCAAACATTTTATCAAACACTTAGGCTACGCATATCAACATACATACAATAAATTAGTTATAACATAAATTGTAGCAAATCCTTTCACAAGGAGTTGCCACAAGTACAACAATCATGTACTCTCACTCAAGTAATCATACCAAGCACAAATCCTAATACCATATTCATCTAAACATTTCAACAAACACATGAAATGCATTATATTCAACATAGTTTACATATATATGTAATAAACGAAAATCATTGCATTTAAGCACATGTGACAACAATTAAGTCAGTCATAAATCATTACTGACATTGAAAGCCTTGAAAACCATAACCTAAACATTCATAATCCGCACCTTTCGCCGGTAGACTCGTAACGAACTCAGTTTAGACACCAAGCCTTTGTCTACGGCACAACAATCACCTATAACATGAAATAAGTTAGCTATTTCATCACTTACACTATTGGAAACCCTAAAACAGATTAGGGTTAGGTTTTCTTACCTATGAACGGAGTCGGAATTGCCGGAATAGTGATGCAGAAGGGGTAGCTAAGCCCGTGGAGCGATGAGATCGAATCCCAGGAACTCTCTCCTACTTTCTCTCTCTCTCCTTCTCTCTTTGCTCTCTTCTCTCTCCTAGGTTTTCCAAATTCGTATGGAATGAGAGAGGGAGGGTTTAAGGTCTTTATATAGGCCCAGAAGTGATGGAAATAGCCTCAGGGCCATGGCATAGTTAGGTTATAACCAAATAGGGACTGTTCCGATCCAACAAAGCACTTCTGGAAGCCCCTTTTCTGCATGCGGTCAGACTTAAGATCCCTGGCATTGGATGTAGGTCGAGTTAAGTTTTCGGTTCGATTGGATTTGTGGATCGACTGTGGCGGACCAGTTTCATTTCAACGGTCACTGCCACTTGATCAGGGCCCCAAGTATACTGACATGTGTATGAAATTTTTTCTGATTCGAGGGTGTAATTGGGTCAGATTCTGACGATCTGAATCCTTAGATTTGGCCTGCAAGCGAACGACTCAATTCACTTAAGTTTGAGTTCATTTTTTAAAGATTTCGCGTTTTTCACACACTTCGCTTTGGGCTCAAGTTGTGTGTTTCTGGATACTGTTAGGACTTGATTTTCGAGATGGTTGTCAAGTCCAGTGAGGCGGTCCCAACGGTATTGTTTCGTGGTCATCGGACTTTCGACGCGTGGTCTAGGTCCGATACGGAGTTTCAAAGTACTCCCGAGAGCAATTGGGTTTTGAGATTGATCCTAGATTATAGGGTAATGTAGCGTTAATGATCCTACAAGTTTTGGGTCTTGCAGTTCGTATTTAAAGTGGTTCAAGCTAATTTCACAGCTAATCTAGTTTAACACTTAGTTAATTTCATCTAATTTCTGAAGGATTTAGTCTTGAGTGATTTCTGCCGAAGGTGGTACTTGGGTCTTTGTACGGATTTTTCCGGGACGTTATAAGTTAGGTCAAGGTTTGAATCAATTATAGACAATATTCGAAACCGATGACAATTTACTACCCAACTGTAATCACAATCGAGGAGAAAGTAAGTGTTCAACAACATTCATAATTAAATGAGATAGTATTGTTAAAAAAAAAAAAAAGAGAAATAAAACAAGATCGCCCTCGATTTTTTATGTGCCATGATCTGATGACGTAGTAAGGCACAAAGCAAGCATTGCATATGATTAATAATTGAAAAAAGCAGAAGGAAAACATATATGAGCAGGGGATTATATGATAGGGGAGGTGTTGCAGTATGTTTACAAGTAAAATAAAAGCAAGAAATGGGTCACGCGGAGTGACCAATAAATAGAGATGGCCAGATATCTTAGACCATGACCATAGATTGTTAAGGGCCTGTTTGGGAGCGTGGATTTGGAACCCCCTGGATTTAAAACCCCCTGGATTTGAAATCCTCCTAGTGTGTTTAGCACCCTGGATTGTGAATCAACTTTAATCCAAAAGTAGTTATGCATGGTATATTTACAAGGGTTTGAATTTAATTACTAAATCAACTTTAATATCTCTAATTAGTGAGATATGTAATTTTTGACACAATGGTTGTAATAAGCCCGCCGTAATATATGCTTTTCCTGAAAATGATGAAATTCCAAGTCTCGTATGGGCCACAAGCACAAGATCATGTTTGAGTAACTAACCAACGATTTTTAATCATTGATTTATATGGACAATGTTTGGACAGTGCTGATTTACATGAACAATGTTTGGATGGTGCTGGTCATCATTAGTGGGCCATGTGCCCAATAGAATGATAGTATAGTGACACACATGTTACGCCTGCAACCATTGAAATGATTTTAGGAGTAATCCAATCTCTCACCGTGGATTTGAAACCCCCTCTTTGAGGGGATTTGAAACCCCCAGTTACTTTAGGGCGTGTTTGGATTCACGGTTTCGAGGGTATAGTATCGTATTAGTGGGGTTGATGGGACATGTCCCTCGTTTGGAAACGAACAGCGGGCGACGCATTCAACGCGTGCGAATACGCCCGAGAACCACTTTGCATCATCAATGGGATTTACCGTGCAACCGGCCGGACGTTCAGTCAGACGTAAACAGGAAGAAATCATTTTCTTCTTTCATTGTGTTGCTGGTAATGCCCAGTATGACCGTCTTTTGACAAATCCACACTGTCCATCATCTTCTTCTCGAGATTTAAATCATGAATGGTGAGCTTTGATCATCCGATGTTGTGGCCCACTGAGACAATCAAGCTGAAATAGCAGCCGAACGGTCTTCTTTTGATCATTGTAGCGAGCATGAGGAAGTACATGGCCATGAAAGGTCAACATGTTTTTGATGGGTTTTTCTCCCTCTACCTGATGAACGGTTCAGATCCACCTTTCACTCCATGGTGGTGGCCCACAATGACAAGACAGAACCTCCGACGTCGACTCTGTGATGTTTGGTGGCCTACTAATTGAAGCTTCTTGAAAAATCCACTCCGTCCATTGGATTTAGGACGAAAAACCATCTAGAAGGGAGTGCTTTTGGAGTGAAATCAGCGTGGCCCATGAGGGTGTTTACTCCGCAGTCCATTTCATGTTTAACGGTTGAGATTCTGCAATAGTTTCAATAGAAACGAAAGGACACCTAGGCAAGGGTAATGCCCACCCTCTAAAGTGAATGAACGGCTCAAATCATTTAATGGAACAGTGAATGGGTCCCACTACACGCACGTATATACATTGTGTGGCACTTATCCGATCGTTTCCAAACATTGATCTAACATGAAACTGTATACATGGTAGAGTGATACGTCCTATCCAAACATTGGTTAGTGGCACGTCTCCGCTGGATGTATTCTGAATATTGCCCAACGTATATGTGAACAGTACCGGATACAATACAATACAACTAAAACGTGAATCCAAACACGCCCTTATGCTTTCAAACAACCAGGGGATTTGAAACCCCCTCAAATCCCCTCGAATCCATGGTGCCAAATGACCCCTAAAGCTTAACCACCATGATCACTAGTGTGGATTGGGTGTGTATTCGAGGATGGAGTGGATGTGGCCGATGACTTGAAAACTTGGGGAAGAGAACTCGGTGGAGATGTGTGGCTTGGATGCTTCCCTTTTCTCTAGTCTCTCTTTCTCTAAGTATAGAGAACGGGGGTTGTTAAGAAATGAAGGGGTGAAGTGTATTCATGAAAGATTCGAATGGTACTTTGATAAATGGTGGGAAGTTGCATAGCAAAATACCATTTGGCATGATCTGCTTGGTTGTTGGGACCCTTAGATAAGGCTGCCAATGGGCTGGGCTAGCCTGTCTGGCTTTCGGGCCAAGCCCTGGCATACAGCATCAGGCCGAGGGTCAGGCTCAGAGTTCTAGGGTTTCGGTTCTCAAGTTATGATCCAGTTCCATTGTGGTGAGTTACTCCATGTTAGGTGAGGTGTCTAGAAATAGATGGTGCATTGACACATATGGGGCACTTAAAGATGAAAGGCCGCAAATGTATGGCTTTTAAGAGATAGCGGTGGCACATATGACTATCATGTGGGGCACTTCATAAATATAACAATTATTTCCTTTCATCTTTCTCAACATTTTGAAAATGACATTTCTTAAGTTTGGACAAGAAAATAAAAGACCTATATTTCAAAAAATGCCAAGAGATGAGAACGGTGTTATTTAAAGAAAAAGCCAAACAAAGCAAATACCATTTTCCATAGAAATGTTGTTTTCTTAAATTGTATTTCAATAAGCCCTAACAGGCTCATAAGTAATTCTCAAGAAAGAGAATTGTTTCTCTGAATCAATTCTACAATTATCTCGAAGCAACGCCAAACAAGCACGTACAGTCCTCTTTGGAGCATCGCTTTAATTTTCAATTGCCGAATGAATATCCACCAATTTGATAACCAGATAATCCCAAAATGTCTGATACATGACTCTCAATCGGCAATCACAATTGGGCCAGTTAAATCTAACTTACTGGCATGCTGCGCATGTAATTTCTAAGTGCTGCATGCCATTCATGACAAATGACAAACGTGAATTGAATGTTGACCCAACCTGATTTGAGCCCTTTTGAGTCCCAAGATTTGATTGGATAAAAGACTTGTCACAGATGGATCCTGTAAAGCATGTTTGAATATTATTCAATCAAATACTGTAGAATCAAATCTCACGGCGTGCGCGGCAGAGGGAGCTGGTGGTGCAATACTTCGGTTCACGCGTTGAGCTCATATTTACCAAATATTTTTCAATCAACTTCCCTCGTACCAGACGGCGGCAGCCTAATGTCCAATTAAATTCCACAAGAGCGTGGTCCTAGTGGTGCAGTAGACGGTCAACATCTGGAGCATGAAGTAATTGAACTCCTTTGAAAGATGCTTTGTGTGGGGTCGGACGGTGGCCTACGATACAATCAAATCCGGCCACTGAAGGACAAGGATAGTGGGAGATCGGTCCACGCGGGAGCAGTAGCCAGTCCGGGCAGGGCTCTGTGGGGTCCACCGTGTTGTAAGTATTTTATCCACGCGCTTTTTTCCAATAAATTTAACATGTGAGCCGAAAAATTTGAAGTAGGTCTAAGGCTTAAGTGGACCACACCGAAGGAAGCTGTACTGATAATGACACCCACCGTTAATGACACCCACCGTTGCAACCTTTCTAAGGGCCGATGTCTTTTTTTACCATACAACGTATTCATAAGTTCATTTAGACGTGGATGAAGTGAAAACACGGATATAAGCTTGATCCGAAGCTTCTCCCATCTCCCAAGAAGTTTTTAATGGTGGATGTTCAATTTCTACTTTGTGGTCCACTTAAGGCTTGGACCTGCCTCATTTTTTGGCTCACATATTAAAATTATCGGAAAAAGGCGTTTAACGGAGTGGATAAAACACTTACAACACGGTGGGCTCCACAGAGCCCTGCCCGGACGGATTACCGTCCGGGCGGGGGTAGGACGAAATCCCCGGGACGCGGATTTCCTGCGAAACCCTTTCGCAGGAAGTTCCTGCGCAAGGATTCTAGGTGGGGCCCGCTGCGATGTTTCTGAGAAATCAAATACGTCCATCCGTTTTTCGACCTCATTTTAAGGCATGCTACCAAAATTGAGGAGGATCCAAAACTCAAGTGGGCCATAGGAGATGAAACAGTGGGGAAAGGAATTCCAACCGTTGAAACCTTCCTAGGCTCCAACTTGCTATTTCTATGCCATCTAAACCGTTTATAAGGTCATTTTCACTCAGATAAAGTAAAAAAATCAAAAAAATTATATCGTTAAAAAACTTTTATAGACATATAGATATTTCAACGGTGATCACTAAATATCCACTGTTTCCTCTCGTGTGGCCCATTTGAGTTCTGGATCCTCCTTATTTTTGACATCACCTCATAAAATGAACTTCCAAAGTGGATAGAGGGGTTTGATTTCTCACAAACATTTAAGTGGGATCCACACAGAATCTTGCGCAGGAACTTACTGCGAAAGGGTTTCGCAGGAAATCCGCGTCCAAATCCCCGTCCGTAGCGAGTCCTCGTCCACTCATCACATGCCGCCAGAGTATGATGATTCTCTTTTCCTCGCGAATGACCATGGAATGACGAAGGGGCGTGAATCTATTTATTCTCATTTTGACACTCCCCCGAAATCAACAGCCGGAAACGTGCTCTTGCTTCTTCCTTTCTTCCTTCACATCAAATAAGAGAGAGAGAGAGAGAGAGAGAGCCCTCCACGAAGATCAGATACAAGTTACAGAAGCGGAAAAGGCCATGGAAACTGCATCAACATCCGAGAAGAAGACAATCTCCAACATCCTCATCATCATCGGTACTTACCCTTTTACTCTTACTCTTCTTCCATTTCTACTTCCTTTCTCATTCCTTGCTTTTCCTTTTTCTTTTTTCTTCTGCAATCAGCGATGCAGACAGAGGCTCTTCCTGTCGTCAACAGGTTCCATCTCTCTGAGGACCCCGATGCTGCGTGAGTTTCATCGCCGCCTCTCTCTCTCTCTCCCTCCCCTACTTTCATCATTCACTCGGTTCTGTTTGTTCAATGGGGATTCCAACTATATTCAATTTCATAACAGTTTATTATGTACTGGAACGAACGGTGAGATTGATGAATGAATGGTGGCCCACTTCATGTTATCTTTATATCAATATTCTCACTAGTTACTTGTGGCGTAGGACGATGATCCAGCCAAATTTTCAATGGTGACTTTAAGATGGTCTATCAAGGCCAGATTGTGATCAGTGGGTTTGGCATATTCGCTTCTGATTCATCGCATCATTCTATAGCCCAATCATGATTAGATGGTCACAATATTCACCTGCCTAGAAAATTCCTGATGTGGTTTTTTTTTTTTTTTGGGTACGTAATATCTTACAATTTATGAAATATGGAACGATAAAGCTGTGGAATGAATATTCCTGTTTGTTGCATTAGTTGTGCTGGTAGTTCTAGTGCTTCTGTTCTGTTGATTTTAAGGTGACACTGCATGATTTATTTATTTACAAATTTGGCCACGAGAGATGATGCAAAGATGCTTGTGAAACCACTCTGAGCCTTTTTGACCCTTGCCCATTCCAGTAAATGGTAACTTCTATCTTGAGAAGTAGATTTGTTGGATGTTCCTGAAATTAATTTATTGATCAAGAACATGAAGGGACAGTTTGGATTGTGAAAAGAAAAGAAAAGAAAAGAAAAGAAAAGGATTTTCCATTGTTTTGGGATTTTCTATTTTTTGGACAGCAAAGGAAATAGTGAGGTTTCCATACAAATTCTCATGCACAAGACATTGTGTGATCATTATGAGAGGAATATGAGATTTCCACTTGCTATCCAAACAAGACTGCCACAAATGGAATTAATGGGAATCATCATTGGATAATCATTAGACTTTTCTTTTCTTTTACCAATCCAAACAGGCCTAGTAATTGAAGGGCTTCTCTGTTATCAATTTCGATAGGAAATAGAGTGAAGGGATTAGTGATTGTTGAATGGTACTGAAGAAGGGCATGATTTAGACCTGACTCCAACAGGATGGCAGAAGCTTGGTGTAGATGAGAGTTCAATGGTGAATCCAAAGGTGCTTTTTTTTCCCAAGTGGGGTCCTATTAGGGGTTGGAGACTTAGAGTTGGAAGCGATATAGACTGAGTTGCATTTAATTAAGGATTTATTTGGTTTCTTGGATCTGATTATCATTGCGTGAGATTCAAAGAGTGGTATTTCGGAGGTATTCGGGCAAATGTCATTTTCATGGAACTGACATTTTGTTGTAAATGAAATCAGAGGTTGATTTATCCCTACTCAGTTTTGTTTAGCTTAATTCCTAGAGAAGCCAGCTCCTTGGCTGATTGCTTTTCTAAATGCTGAAGAAGTGGTGTGTGTCCTTGCATGTTTGTAACACAAGTCCATTGCCTTAATGGATAGTGTCCTGTTTCTTTGTCTTAATGACTTGCCATTTCTACTTGTTCACACACACACAGACACACAAACTCAATATTCACAGAAGATTTACTTTTGCTGGTATGCTATATCTTGTGATGCTTGCATGCATGCACACATGCTATAAGCTAAAGAACAACCCTAAGGGCCTGTTTGGCCAGGCAAATCCCACGGTACTAGGAGGGATGGGATCGGCAATATCCTGGGATAGGCATGACGTGCCAAACAGACCCAATGAACTTGTCCTAGGATATGAGCAATCCCATGGATCTTAAGACAATTCACTGACATCACCATCATTACCTTAAAATTGATCCTATCCCTTGGTTGGATGGATTGGAAGGTAAAATCCTGGGATATGCAGGGCATGCCAAACAGACCTAGTGAACTTGTCCCGGGATATAAGCAATCCCATGGATCTTAAGACAATCCACTGACACCACCATCATTACCTTAAAATTGATCCCATCCCTCCTAATACCATGGGATTTGCCCGGCCAAACAGGCCCTAAGTGAGATGCTCTTGGTTGCCCCTTGCACAAACATAGTGCCACTTTATGGCATAAGTTGGAAGATAGAATTAGCCCACGAATCCATGGCATAACTTCATCTGGACTTCAAAATCTCATTGATTGAATGATGCTCCTTATAACACAAGCAAATTATTTGGTGCGTTTCTAGGCTTACAAGCACTTTTTGTGGCCACCAAAACTAATAACATGCTCCCATGATTTGCAGGCTTGCATCTTAGGCCATGTGATGTGTCATCCAATTATCCAAAAAATTGGCCATATGCTTTGCCATAATGGTGATAAGAAGTTCAGGAATGTAGTTTCATGTTTTCCAGTGAGGTTGTTAATTCCCTTGGTAAGGAGGGGGTGACTGGTTCATGATTGTGCATGGGGAACTTTATTCCCCTTCCAGTAGACTGGGGGCAAATAGTCGGTCCTTTTGTCTTTTTTTAATCTTCTTGCTCATTTGGACTTCTTTTATCAGTATTTTCTTGGGGATTGAGCTGTAAAACTGGTACATGTATTTGCAACTGGTTCGTGCAACTAGTTTTTTTTTTTTTTTTTTTTCATTTTTCTTTTAAGTTGTGCCAACCGGTGTATTAGATGGGGGATGATTTGATGAGGGTCATATGGTATTTACAGTTCCTGCAACTTTTTTTTTTTTTTTCCTTCTTCTTTTAAATTTTAATTTTAATTTTTTTTTAAAATTTTTAGTTTAGCCATACCAATCGGCGTGTTAGTTAGGATAATTTATTGAGGGTCATGGTGCTCCCAAACAACAAGTATTTTCATTTCTATCCTGACAACTTCCCATCTACCCGTTCAACCGCTGCATCTTCACAAGTGGTTCGAAGGCTTTCCAATGCACAAAGGGAGACCAAGACAAGTTGGTGGAAGCTTTCTTGCCTGATAACCAAATTTGCTGCAAGACTTTCCACGTCCTCATCTCTCAAGTGAATCTCGATAAGCTCACTTTTCGGAAGATTAATTTTCTAGCTAGACGCTGCTTCAAAGCAACACTTTTCTCAAGTTTTCCATTTTCTGGCTCTCCACGTCCCAAAATAGAAGTTTGTCATCAGGGAACTGCAGGTGCATGATATTGAAATTAGTGATCTCTTCACCAATGCTATCAATAAACCCTTTTCGCCTTATCCAACATTCTAGTTAGAACTTCTACCACAATCACAGAGGAAGGGCGAAAGCTGGTCCCCTTAGCATGAGCCTCTCAATCCTCTAAAGAATCCATCTAGAGATCCATTATCCATAAATGAGAAAAATGCCGAGCTTTCACATACTTGCATCCCTTTTCTCCATTTTATCACAAATTCCTTCCTTCTTTGCAAATGCATATATCTAATTTGCAGACTACTGCATGCCTTCCCACCTAGTGTCTTGGATTGATACATTTGTTTGCAATTAAAGTTATATCAAGGATTTGGCTCCCAAACACAAAAGCCCCTTGAGCCTTCGAGACATGTCCACCGAGCACCTTTTTAAGCCTAGGCACCAAAACTTTAGCCAAAATTTAACACAATCCCCAATAAGGCTTACAGGGCTAAAGATCTTTTAGGTTTAGTATGTCGTCTTAATTGGATTACTCTAACTTATTCAATAAGGGCCTGCTTGGATTGTGAATTACATCAATAATTCAATGTAATAGCGCTATCATTACAATTTTACAACGTTTGTTTAAACATGTAATTCGGCAGTTAGATGCAGTTGTAATAGGAAACAAGTAAGAAAATTCGTAATCATTACAATTTTACAATGTATTGAAGTGAAAATCTCTTATGTAAACACCAAAATCAATGTATTCTCTCTCTCTCTCTCTCTCTCTCTCTCTTTTTGAATGATAACGAAACATTTATTAAAGACCTGCCAAAGGACGGGGAAAGAATACAACCTGATGCTAGGACAAAAACCAAGAGGAAAGATTAGTAGACTTTACTGAAGAAAGATTAGCAGACTTCACTACCTTTACATAAAGGAGCCAATGTTGTCAAATTGCATAAAATCACATAATCCATTACCCTGGGTTGATCGCTTATGCCATCGCATAATCACGTAAGCGATCTGATGTAAGGTGATGGAAACTATCATGGGATGCAAGATGAGGGATCAATTATACATTAATTTCAGCAATCAACATGTAAATTCAAGCATATCATCAAAATAGATTTGGAAATTCAGATTTATAACATGAATATCCTAGGTTTCATATACGCAGTGCACAAAAATATAAAATAGTTCAAGAGTGGCTCACTTGGAAGTAGGGATTTCCAATCCAGCGTGGGTAGTGCAACAATCACGTTGATAGACAATGATGCAAGCAAAATTCTGGTTTGGGGGTAAGTTACACAAAAAAATTCAGATTTTCATTAGGGTTTTATATTCATGGATGGAGATTTAGGGATTCAAAGGATCTAGGGTTTAGGGAGTTTTGGATAGAAATCAAAGAGGGGAAAACCCCAAACGGGGGCCCACATGTGGCTGCCTGTATTGACACAAGTGTGTGCGTGCATGTGCACATGCGAGTCCACGCATGGCTAGGTAAAAAGGGAAGAAAAAGAGAGAGGATTGAGTGGGTTTTCGATGAGTTTAAAATGTTGTAATGGAAGGGAAATGAGGAAGACAAAAGAAGAAGAATACCTTTTGAAGAAGAGTAAGAGGAAGGATGCACCTTGGGGAATCCACCACCAAACAAGCCTTTACCCTTCCATAATTCAATTGGAAGGGATTGTTTTTCATAAAGCCTAAAACACAAGGAGGAAAATTTCTTCACACAAGAAAACTTCTCTTTTTTTCTTCTACTCAATAACTCTACTAGGGTTGGACATCCACCCCCTGTGCTTTTATAATTAAAAATTCAGAATAATTACAACTATGCCACTCACTTAAGTGAAATGACCCATCATCCAAAATAAGAAAACTAAAACACTTATTATCAATCTTAACCATCAAATAAATCCTAAAAATAACAAAAAACATAAAGAAAGCAAGATCAGAGTCAAAGGGGCCCAAATTTGGAAGATCTGGTGGCTTGATGGCCTGATCAACAAGATCCAACGATCAAATCGACACAAAATAAAAATTGTATGACTAAAATGGTCTCCTAAGTAGCCCACATGCATCATCCGAAAGTGGGGTCTTCCTGATGCATGTCCAATGCATGTGGGGTCTTCAAAATCGCCCAGTAGGCCCCATTTGGAACTTGTCTCCCATCCACAAAGAAAGCTGCGCTGATTGGGTGGTCGCCCCCGTCTCTGGTACACCCAGGTAGGTCCTCTGATGTCCCCATCACGATTGCTCAGGTTGATGGTTTTTTTTTTTTTTTTTTTTTTTTTTTTTTTTTTTTTTTTTTTTTTTTTTTGAAAATTAAAGAAAATTGAAAAAAATGGTAAAAAATAGAAAAAATTGTAAAAAGTTCTAAAAATTAAGAAAAACTATGTCTAATTACTACAAGTGATTGGATTGGGTTTATTTACCTATTTCATTGTAGTTTGACTATTAGGCCATCTATATGTTGAGTTATATTATATTATATCATATATAACAAAATAAATTTAAATAGCCAACAAGTTAAACTAAGAAAGAATTAATTATTGAAAACTATAAACATAGAAATTGTATTGATAACTTGAATCTCGATGAGTTGTTGCATGCAATACAAGTTGCAAGTTACAACTTACAACTTATTACAATCTACAAGAAATTTGATCGTTGGCCATTATGCCATGGCATACTAGAGTATGCCATGATTATGCGATTATGCCATCGCATAACCATCACATACTTTAGATGCCTTGGCATACCTCCTGCATGGCATATGCGACCATAACATATCTGATCTGAGCCAGTGTATGCTTTTATGCGATCGCATGTGACAACACTATAAGGAGCCCATTCCAAAACAACGAATTTCACTAAACAATTGTCTCTTCAATAGGGGAACTCTTGTCTTGAAAGCATCGATTTTTTCGACCTTTCTAGATAAACTAGAAGATTCCCATTGCGACAAGTCTCCATATGGCTTTCCGAGATTTAGCCACTGCAACTCTGTGCCAAGCCCATAAAAGATGATCAACAAATTTCAGCATCACCTATGAGATATAGAAGAGAAGAATGAAGTGGTCCCAAACTTTATGCGCGAAGGGGCAATGGATGTAAAGATGATCGATTGACTCAGCGTGTCCCATATACATCAAGCAAATGTTGGTAAGAATAAGGGATCTCCTTTGAAGGTTATCTATGGTTAGAACTCTCTTCCTCCCTACAAGCCAAATGAAAGCCGCAATCCTTGGAGGAGCACCATAAGACCAATGATGGAACGGGAAGGAAGGCGAGGAGGTTGGCTTAGAAGTCAAACTATAGAATGATCTCATCGAAAAAACACTGGAGCTATGAGCTTTCCAAATCATTGAGTCTTCTTGAGGCAATGCCATGATAAGCTTCAGATGGTCAAGGAGGCTAAGAAGCTACTCAAATTCCTCATCCGACAAATTTCTCCAACAAGGAGGAGACCAGAAAACCAATCCACCCTCTATGGAATAGCAATGATCAACAAGAATAAAACGGTTTGCAACAAAACCAGCGATACTCGGGAAGAGATCTTGTAAAGGACTATCCCTGCACTAACAGTTGACCCAAAAACGAATCATATTCTCTTTTACAAGAGAAAAGGAAACTCATTCACGAAACTTATGCTCGGTGGTAACAACAGCCTTCCAAACATGAGAGGCATGATAGAGAGAGGAAGATTTTGTGCTCCAATCGCTTGCATGAGTACCGCATTTGGACACAAGGAGATCCCTCCATAATTTCCCTGGCTCCGAATTGAACCGAACCAAACCTCCTATGCCACTTCCCAAGAAGAGCATCATTCATAAGACCCAAATCTTTCAACTCGGCTCCACCCTCATTAATAGGCTTGTAGATTCTCTCTCAACTAAGCAAGTGAAAATTTCTGTTTTCCTTGGTACCTTTCCACAAGAAATCTTTTCTTAATTTATCAAGCATAACCGACATAGATTTGGGCATTTGAAGAGAGACATAAAATAGATTGGCATGCTAGAGAAAGCCGCTTTGATAAGAGTTAACCGCCCTTTCAAAGAAAGGTAGTGATGCTTCCAAGAAGACAGTTTCTTCTCAATTCTTTCAATAACCTTGCCTCATAAGTGCTTAGGAGGCTTCTTAATACAAAGTGACAACCTGAGATAGGATGAAGGGAAAACACTACTTTGCAACTGAAAACATTCGCAAGCTGAGGCAGGTCTTCCTGATCCATATGGATTACCAACACCTTGCATTTGGAAACATTAACATTTAACCTCGAGACTGCTTTGAAACAAACAATAATCTTCTGAAGATTATCAACCATTGTAGTGTTTGTGTCGCAAAAGAGAATCGTGTCATCGGCATATTGAAGGTAACTAGCTTGCACCTTGAAGCCATTAATTAAACCATTTTCCTCAGCTTTGTGGAGTATCATACTAAATGCTTCCCCAACCACTACAAAGAGATAAGAACTAAGAAGATAAAGGATCCCCCTGCCTGATGGCACGAGAAGCCTTGAAGAAACCGAAAGGAGACCCATTAATATGGAAAAAGGCAGAGTTTGGACACATGATTTAATCCAACCTCTCCATTTAGGGCTACATCCAAGTCTCTCAAGCATATAGTGTAAGAATTTCCAATCCATGTGATCATAAGCCTTTTCCCATTCATGTGATCGTAAGCCTTTTCCATATTGAGCTTGCAAACTAAGTCTTTCTTTCTTTCCCTTTGCCTAGAGTAAATACATTCATCTGCTATTTATAATCTGTCTTCTCAGGACAAAAGCTCCTTGATTTTCCGAGATGATACTAGAAAGAACATTCATGAACCTTAGATCAGGGACTTTCTCTAAGATTTTATATGGGCTTTTGATAAGACTGATAGGACGAGTCTTTTAATGATTCCGCTCCTTCGATCTTGGGAATAAGAGCTATAAATGTTGCTCCAAGGTCATTAGAGAGGTGGCTTCTTTTGAAGAATTCTGAAACAAAATAATGCAGGGGCATTTTCACACTGGGCTCGAGTGGGGTCGCTTGTGGGATGCAGGGGCGCACTCGGGGTGGGTGCAGCCCACGGAGGAGGTCTCGTGTTCGAGACTCCTCACCAGGGGTAATTAATGCGCATTTCACACCGTGCTCGAGTGGGGTAGCCCGTGAGATGTGGGGATGCACTCGAGGTGGGCGGCCCATGTGATTTGGGGCCCACGAAGGGGGTTCGGCCGAGGTCCTAAAAACCCATGAGATGTGGGGTCTGGGCTATGAGATAAAATGATTAATTCGCCATACTCTAACAGTTCGAGCTTTTAGAGCAAATGGTTAATTGTCCTGCATCAAATTGGTATCAGAGCGGGAGGTCTCGGGTTGGAGACTCCTCACCGGGGGTGATTGATGTAGGGGCACTTTCACACTGGGCTCGAGTGGGGTCGCTTGTGGATGCAGGGGCGCACTCGGGGTGGGTGCGGCCCACGGAGGAGGTCTTGTGTTCGAGACTCCTCACCAGAGGTAATTAATGCGCATTTCACACCGGGCTCGAGTAGGGTAGCCCGTGAGATGCGGGGACACACTCGAGGTGGGCGGCCCATGTGATTTGGGGCCCACGAAGGGGGTTCGGCCGAGGTCCTAAAAACCCATGAGATGTGGGGCTTGGGCTATGAAATAAGGGATTAATTCGCCATACTCTAACAGTTTGAGCTTTTAGAGCAAATGGTTAATTGTCCTGCGTCACAAAATTCATCACGTCTCCACGAACTGTCAGCCAAAATTTTGCTAGAAGAACATAATCGGGAAGCCATTAGGATTGGGAGCCTTCTCTCCGCACAGAATCGACAGCCACTTTAACTTCTTCTGAAATAGGCTTCTCAAAGGAACTCTGCATCCTCAACAAAGTGGTGGGGGACCTCCAAATTATCTAATCTCGGTCTATGCCATTGATCACAAGAGAACAATTTTTTTTTTTTTTTTTTTTTTTTGTAAAACTGGACCATAGAATCGCAAATTTTCTTTTTTATTCGAGGTTCTAACACCATCCACTTTCTAGTGTATTTTCTCAGTTGGTTTGACATTTCAGTAATGTGAAGTATCATCATTACAATTTTACCACACGTATCCAAACACGGGCATTGTCAGTCAACCTATTTTCCAGGAGATGTATTGTAATTTGTAATCATTGCACTTTTACAATACATTATCGATGTAATTTGCAATCCTTGCCCGGGGTTTGGGCGAATGGCTAGTGTCGTGGGTTTACTCCCCACAGACGCAAGTTTGATTCTCCTCCCCGTGATTTACCCGATGCATGTGGTTTGCAGGTGATTGCGTGCATCTGCAGGGAATAGTCTCGCCTTAAAAAGGGGCGGGGAACACCCTATTGTCATAAAAAAAAGTGTAATTTACAATCCAATCTGTTCCTAAGTTATTTTTAGAGTGAAGTGATCTAGTGTGCCCAATGTATGGAAACCTTTCCATGCACCTTGCGGCATTTGGATTCACTGCTATCCAATCCACATCACCTATCTGGACCTCCGTGTTCAGTTTGTTCTTTGTTCAATATTGTGCAAAAATCATAGCAATCTGTGTTGTAAACACCCATGACTGGAACTATCTTTTGCAAACAGTTTTTGTCCATCCATTTTGCATGTCAGTGACTTTATGGGGTTTAAATCGTCCTATCAGTATGATTTTCTCATGGAAGCCTATGAAGAGCTGACTGGATCTAATGAACAGTCCAGATAGGTGATGTGGATACCAAGGACTAGGAGTCCAAGTGCAACTAGGTGCATAGAAATGTTTCCATACACTTATCACATTAGATTGTTTCTCATTTGAAAAAGAAAAAAAAAAAGCCCAAAGTGTAAATTTGCTTCTTATTATTTCTTTGTACCTTTCACCTAGTTTTCACATCAGATTTGTCACCCCCCCCCATTTTCCATATTAGTTTGACAAGTTACATTGACTGTTTTGCAGGTTCCCCAAAGGAGTCCCATGGGTCAGATATCATGGTATTTACAAAGACTTGCATATTAATCTAATCTGGCCAGGGAAAGACTCACTTCTAGGTAAATTTTGAATGTTATAATTGTTTTACCATAGTGCGATTCAAATCAGTCAATAGCCATGCGATGTGGGTTCTTTCATTTACAGTGTATAATTCCAGTTATGTTGCTATGAAAATTTGAACTGTACTCCCATCCAGATACAATTACATCATCTATTTCCTTAGGAAAATCTGCAGTCATCATCTTCTCATCGTTGTTAAATGATAGACTTCTGTAAATTCTCAGAAGAAAAAACCACTTTTAGACGAAGCTCTGTCATCGTCGTCATAGCCTTGCCCCAGCATATGGGTCGTCTTTACAATTCTTGTTTGTTACGTGGTCTAATAGTAATACCTGTGAATCCTGATCAAAAGGTCTTCATATTATTGTATTATAATTTTCATGCTCATTTTATAGGCTCTCTTCTTCTGCAGGTTGCATGAGTTGCTATCGTTGAACTGTTCCTTATTAGCTTGAGCAGTTTAAAGTCTGCAGTTGGTTTGATAATTGAAACTAACTTGAATCCTAACAAAATTTTGTGCACTTCCAGATAATTTTGTTTTCAATGTGGAATCTAATGTTGTTTTACCTCTGCATTAAATACTTTCCAAAATATATGCTAGTTTTCTGTAAAAATTCATGTCACAACACATGTTCATGACATTGTTCTGAACATTGATCAGACCTACATTGGAAAGTCCCGAATAACATATGTTTTAGTAGTTAATTAGTGATTTGTAATGATAAAAATGTTTTCCTACTGTTATTGTGTATTGTCTATGTAAACTGCCATAGGAGGCCAGTCGATGTACTCACTGCTGGTGCTGTAGGGACGTGTTTGAGTTTAATTTCCTGGGGATTACTCTGGTTTAGTGGGACAAATTTTTTGTCTAAAATCAGAGAAGAAATTCCCATATGAATACACGATGATTTTTTTTTCCCCTTTCATGGATAACTGAAATTTTATTGAAACGAAAGCAAAAAGAAAAGAGACAAAGGTCGATGAGAGATCATCCAACTAATAAAAAAACAAAAATTTCCCTCAATTTACCTGAAAAGCCTTAATACTCCTAACCAGCGATTTAATATCGATAGTATCGGATGATATATTGGCCGATGCTATTGATATCGCATGTAGTTGATACGATATATAGGGGGAGTTAAATTCTGCTGCATTGCACAAAATAGAGCAATGTATTGCTGATATGTTGCGATATTTTGCAGAAAGCCCTTCATAAAATTTCCTTATTTCATTGATACATGTGATAAACTGCGATATGTATTGGCAGTACATTGTGATATATTCTCCCACCAGAAATTTGAAAAAGATTCACGAAAAACCTCACAAAAACATGGTTTAGGACTAGACAAAGGAAACTTGTTGTGCATTCACATTTCTTGTCATCTTTTCAATTATAAGTGTGAAATCATACCTCTTCCAACATATCCAGAAAGTTTATTGAAAAATCCCATCATTTCTCAACGTTTCTTTCAAACAATGATAAATTCTCCTATACATGCAATGGCGATGTGTTTATGTTTCCCAAAAACTTTTAGGTATACAATATACTCGTGGCATTATTTTTCATCCTCAATGCCACTGTAGCTTTACTCGAGAATAAGCCTCAAGAATTTCTGAATGCCACTATCTATTGAGTAGAAATACTTGTCAATGATTTGTATACTCGATATTTAACAGAGAGCACTAGATAAACAAGAGTACAAAACACATTACCTTGTTTGAACTAACCTTTCCCCTTGGCTTGTGGAATAGTTTGACATGGGCATCATGGAGAACTTTCTTTACCTTGTTATTCATATCAATTCTATGCCTGTAATGATATTTTGGGTTCAGTAATATGTTGAGACCTAATTCAGAAACGAATTAAAAATATGAAAGAAACAATTAATAGAAGCTAATGCAATATATAGAAACTAAAAACTAAAAACTAAAAACTTACTAGTTGCGTGAAGTGGGTATCCGACTGTCTTGTACCATCAATGGTCAATGATCTCACACAATGCACCCATTTGTAAGATCGATGGGCTGCAACTTTGATTGCATCTTTCATGATGCACATTGACTCATACAACTTATCTTATTGATGACTATGTCTTGTTGCCCACCACCCTTTGGACTATAAATGGGCTAAAACAATGGCAACCACGCCATGAACCTTTTCCCAAAATGCATTGTTTAGAACTATCCCCTCAATCCTCAACCCTATTTGACTATCGCTTTTATCCCATCTGCCCTTTCTGCAATGGTGAACATGGATATTAGTTTGGCTTTATCATGGAATGCCAAAACGGTTACGTAACGGCCATAACAACTGTTACGTAATGGTAAACGTAACAGTTGTAATTGTTACACATTACAGGGCTGAAATGGCCGTCACAGAAAAAATGGCCCATAACCAGTGTTCATATTGTCGGTGATATTATTGATAATATGGTGATAATATCGGTATCGATGAGTCACCGTCATCAACTCCCCCATATATCGCATCCCTTCGGGGTTTCAGCGATGTTATCACTGAAACGATAAAATGGAGATATTTTTGATATTATCAGGCACTATCAACACCTAAGAATCCTAGACACCATTGCCACTCAACACTTTTGACGTTAATATCTTTAAATATCGCGAAAATATTGGTCCAGTGACATTCGACTTCCAACAGTTGCTTTGTTTGTAAATGCCAAAAAATCGATTTTTTTTAAATTTTTTTTAAAATTATTATTATTATTATTATTATTTTTTAAAAAAAGAAAAAGAAAATTGAGAGGATGTGTCGAAATTGCTTCAGATCTGGTTTGGATTGTCAATTCCGGCATATCTTATTGCATCTATTTAGATATTCAAGCATTTGATTTGGGGCAAATCCACCGTCAATGGCTTTGGGGCAAAAGTCTTCTTCTGACTCCTTGCAACGACTCTCTCTCTCTCTCTCTCTCTCTCTCTCTCTCTCACACACACACACACACACACACACACACACAAAACACACACACACACACACACAAATTAATGAATCTTTACTCTCTTCGGTAGTTTCAACTTTCAAGGCTCTTTTTTTGTCATTTAAAAAAAAAAGGTCTGCTGTGTAGAAGCAAGATATAAAGCAATTATATGATACTCAGGTAGTGTATGATGATTGATACAATGGCACTAAAAAATTGTACATGTGGCATACATTTTAATTGATAATACACTGATTAAGTTGTGGAACATACTATTACTTAAGTCATAGTCCCAAAACGAGATTGTTTGAACAATCCAAACCTCTAATTCGTGGACACATTAAAATAAAATAAAATTTTGTTTAAACATTATCAAAAATTATTTGGATGGATGTTTGGATGGAAGGATGGATGGAGGGATGAGATAGTTGGATGGTTGGATGGATGTTTGGATGGATGAGATGGTTGGATGGATATTTGGATGATTGGATGGGATGGCTAGATGGTTGGATGGCTGGTTGGATGGACGGATGGATGTTTGGATGATTGGATGGGGTGTTTGGATAGATGGATGGGATGAGATGGTTGGATTGTTCGGTGGATGGTTAGTTGGATGAATGAATAGATGGATGGGATGGTTGGATGGATGGACGGATGAGATGGTTAGATAATTGGAAATGATGGTTGGATGGATGGACAAACGGATGGGATGGTTGGATGGATGGACAAACGGATGGGATGGTTGGATTGATGGATGGATGGGATGGTTGAATTGATGGACGGATGGGATGGTTGGATGGATGGACAAACGGATGGGATGGTTGGATGGATGGACAAACGGATGGGATGGTTGAATTGATGGACGGATGGGATGGTTGGATGAATGTATGTTTAGATGATTGAATGTGATGGTTGGATGTTTAGATGATTGGATGGTTGGTTGGATGTTTGGGTGGACAGTTGGTTGGTTGGATGGATGGGATGGATGGATGGGATGGATGGATGGTTGGATGATTGGATGGGATGGATGGATCGACAAATGGAATGGTTGGATGGATGATTGGATGGGATGGATAGATTTTTAGATGATTGGATGGATGGATAGACGGGATGGTTGGATAGATGGATGAAATGGATAGATGGGATGGTTGGATGGATAAATGGAATGGATAGATGGGATGGTTGGATGGATGGGATGGGATGGGATGGATGGATAGGTGGATGATTGGATGGATGGGGTGGGATGGATGGATGGTTAGATGGTTGGATGGATGGTTGGATGGATGGGATGGGATGGGATGGCTGGATGGGATGGGATGGTTGGATGGATGGATGGAATGGTTAGATGGATGGATGAGATGGTTTGATGGGATGGATGGATGGATGAGATGGTTGGATGGATGGGATCGATGGTGGATGCTTGGATGGATGGTTGGATCATCATGCATGTGTATTGTGTTTATATGCTTATTTATGCATAGATATATAATGTATGAATGCTTTATGCATGTTGGTTTGCTTGTTAATTAGCTTAATAAGATTTAAGTGATTGTTGTGTTATTGTTGGACTGATTTTTTACGACAACATACTTTTAGGCCCCATTAATGGAAACTTATTATGTATGCATTCGTTTTACAATGTTTTGATTCCTAAATATGCAAATATGTGTATTTTATCATCTCATGAAGTTTCACAAAAAAATTCCACTGTTATCCGTCCGAGTGCAAGTAAATTTAATACCAATCAATGCCCTACCAAATTTGTCAAATCAAGCTTGAGGGGCTTGCTTCAAACTATATATTGCATTTTTAGGATAACATACCTTATTTTGCTCCCCCCTTTGAGTAAAACCAGGAGGAGGAAGCATATAAATTTCTTTAGTCAAACCACCATTTAAGAAGACGTTCTTAACATCAAACTGGTGCAACAACCAATTCAAATTAGCAGCAAGAGATGATAACACGAACCGAGTTCATCTTAGCAACACGAGCAAAGATTTCAGAATAATCTTTACCATATGTCTGTGTAAACCGTTTAACTATTTGATGAGCTTTATATCTGGCTATACTATCACTAGGGTGGTATTTAAGAGCATACACCCAACAATAACTCACCAGAGTCTTCCCAACAAGTAAAGTAGTCATCTTCAATGTATGATTCTTCGTAAGAGTAACCTTCTCCTCCTCCATAGCTTGATGTCACAAAGGAGAAGTTTGAGTCTATTTAAAATTTTAGGAATAGTATAAGAAGAACACTTAAGAGTAGAAACAAATGAATTGTATTTGGAGACGAGGAATGATAGGAAACAAAATGTTGAATCGGATGAGCAATACACTGTCTTTTAGATTTTCTAATAGCAACAGGTAGGTCAAGAGATAAATCTAAGTATGGATTAGAATAAATGGGTAAGCGAGTAGGAATACAATCAATACCTGGATTCGAGGAGCATGCCTTGTTGTTGATCGTGGGAAGACTACTATTTGAACATTCATTCTTTCATACACCTTGAAACCATGTTTAGTTGCATAAGAATCAGGAACCACTTTATTTGTAGCATCATTAGGTGGAGACCATTTCTTTGGAAAAAGAAAAGAATTGGATTGGAGTTAAGAACAAGCATATGAATAACCATTAACTAGTGCTCTTCATGATCATGTGAAAAACATGGAACATTTTCAAGAAATTTGACATTCACAGAAACATAACGTTTTTTTATTGATCGGATGAAGACACTTATACCCATTTTGGGAAGCTGAATATCCCAAGAAATACATTTAATATTCTGATTTGATAATTTATTTTGATGAGGATTTGTATTGAAAGTAATGCGGGGGGCATTTTCACATCGGGCTCGAGTGGGGTGGCCTGTGGGATGTAGGGGCACACTCGGGGTGGGCGGCTCGCGGAACCCATGGATTTAGGGCCCATGAGGGGGCGAAACCCATGGATTTGGGGCCCATGAGGAGGGTTTGGCCGAGGACCTAACCCATGAATTTGAGGCCTGGGTTATGAGATAAAGGGATTAATTCGCTATGCTCTACTAGTTCGAGCTTTTAGAGCAAGTGGTTAATTGTCCTGCATCAAATTGGTATCAGAGTGGGAGGTCTTATGTCCGAGACTCCTCACCGGGGGTGATTAATGCTGGGCCGTTTTCACACCGGGCTCGAGTGGGGTGGCCTATGGGATGCAGGTGCACACTCGGGGTGGGCGGTTGGCGAAACCCATGGATTTGGGGCTCGTGTGAGGTGGAACCCATGGATTTGGGGCTCACGAGGAGGGTTCGACCGAGGATCTAACCCATGGATTTGGGGCCTCGGCTATGAGATAAAGGGATTAATTCGCCATGCTTTATTAGTTCGAGCTTTTAGAGCAAGTGGTTAATTATCCTGCATTAGAAAGCATAACAAACACACTCAAAGACTCGAAATGGAATTTTAGGAATCGGGTAGAATGCTAAGAAATATTGAATACGAGACTGATCCTCAAGAATCATAGGAGGCAAGCGATTAATTAAATGATAACCAATAAGGACAACATCCGACCAAAGATATTTGGGATCAAACATACCAATGAAGAGCTTAATTAATTTCTAGAAGATGTCTATCCTTTCTTTTCGTACTAGTGTACTACCTTTTTTTTATGCATTAGAAAGCATAACAACCACACACTAATATAAATATTAGAACCCTCCACACTAATAATGCTTGGTGTATGCACTAGTGGTTTGATAATTTATACTATGCTCCTGAAGATAAGACAACATAGAATGATAAAGATATTCTTTTGCATTATTAGTGTGGAGGGTTCTAATATTTATATTAAACTGATTTTTAAACCAAGCATAAAACAGTTTGAAGATTGAACCAACCTTATGGTCCTTATCTCTATTTCATCAAATAAATACATGTCATATGAGAAGCATCATTAGTGACGGAGGCAAAGTATTTAAATCCATTATAATTAATTGTAGTCATCCAAGAAAGATAATACTTGCCACAAACCATGCAATTTAGTATAATAATCAGAAATTGAACGTTCCCCCTATCTCAAAGTCCCAATCTCCTGGTAATTATTGTAAATCCGAGCTATATTATTCTGATCGGCACGCAATTCATGGGCAGTCAACCAAATCTTAAGGGTAGTAGATAATAAGAAAAGGCCTTCATTAACTTCCATAGAATTCGGAAGCTAGGACATGTCGAGCAGGTTATTTAGTTTCTAATCTCCACAAGAAGGGTTCGATATAGCAAGTTCCGGTATGTTGTCATCTATATAACCTAACTTTTGTTTTTCTCCAATAAACATCTTAACTGCTTTCAACCATTAAAGATAATTAATGGACTTAAATTTATGGGTTGTAATCTGCAACCCAAGATTTTCCGAATGAACAATAAATCTCTCCATCTTAAAGTTGATTGAATCAACTATCTCAGACCTTGACGAAGAGGCCATATTGAATCCACACAATATGGATAAAAACCAAGGTCAAAATAATAGTCAAATCCCAATTCACGAAACTCCAAGAAGAGAGAGGGAGGATCTTACGGCTAGATAACAAATCTGAAAGATAAGGATTACTGTACGCAGATTTTAATAAATCTGGACATTAAAATCTGTCCAAACAACAATCAACATAAAAATCCTTATCACTACAAATGGATTTCGGCAAATTTGTAGGAAAATCTACCCAAAAAGTCCAGCGAACACAAACTTACAGTAAAAGATTACAAGTGCAAACCAGTTTTTAACAAAAAACTTAAGAAAATTCCGAACCTTGATTGTAAAAGATTGTCCAGCAAAATCTTCTATCAGATCTCCCGTCCAGAAAAATCTTCTATCAGATCTCCAAAAATAGGGCTGCAAGTTTCAGGCCTCAAAGAAAATTTCAGCCGCAATTTGAACTCCACAAATCACAAAAACCTAAAAAAAACTCCGGCTGCAGGTCTCCCCCTCTCGAATCAAATCATATCAGTGGGTAAAAAACACCACCAATCCTCAAAACAAGATGAAATATATGTATAAAAGAGAAGAAATAAAGAAAAGTGGAAAAATAAATATACTTTGAAGGAGAAAGATCAAGAGATGAAGGAACAAAGAAAGAAACCTTAGGAAGAATCCCTAGGCTCTGATTCCATGTAAAGTAGAAAAACTTTGAAAGAAGGGAAAGATTGTAGGATTGGATGACCAACCTTATTGTATTTATAAGACAAAATTTGCAAATTACATAAAATATCCTCAAGTAAAAGGGAAAAATTGGAAACAGGAAAAAAATCTAAGAAATAACATAAAACTATTATGATGCAGGACATGAAAATTAAATATGATATGCGAGATTTCAGGCTTAAGATCACGTTAGTTCAGAAACAATTACACAAATTCCATATCCCACATGAAAGTCCAAACATTCAATTAAGGGGAATCTATGCGGGTCCAGTCCTACACATGATAGGGCTGGATCAATAAAAATTATGAACCAAACGATACTAAAAAATAAGAAATAATCATCCACACATGCATAGTAATTAGTTCCCAGTCCAAGGGATTCAGAAATTCCAATTCGGGGAACCCTAGGGTAAGAAAAGGGGCATAAAATTGGAGATTTGAGTAATTTAGGGATTTTGGGTGAAAGCGGAGTGAAAAAGAGGAGAGAGACGAACCAGAGAAGTACCGCACGCGTGGACAACAACAATGGCCCAGACGCTCGTGTGTGTGATCCCGGCCGCATGTGTGTGGGACCCACTATTCAGAAAAAGGCCACCTTGGCCCTGGTCGGCCAGGGATGGACTCCAAAACCCCTAAATCTTAGGTCGATCCGATGTACGGTTTGTGCGTGGTGCTCCGCCGAAGTTTTAACTCTCCTGCAGGGGCAGATTCTGGAAATCTGTTATAGAGAGAAAAACGGCTGCAATAGAAAATGGATTTGAAGCATAGATGATTGTAGGAGAATAGAAATATGGATGGAAGAAGGTGGGAAGTATGGATGATAGAAATAGGGGCGAATCGGGATAGATGTGGCTTCGCACCATGGTAGTTAGCCCTTCCGATGAAGGGAGGGCTGCGCACCCAATTAGGCTTCACAACTCAGAGAGTAGGAAAACGCAGAATTTTTATTAATCTTCCATTCCTAAAAAGAACTACAAGGGGTGCCTATTTATAGGGAAAACCATATACCTCAAAACTCGCGCCAAGTGCGCAACCTATTACTTGGCGATGAAGTAAACTAAAATAAAAATTAATCAAAGAAATCTAAAGCGTTCACGATGTTCTAAATAACATAAATAAGCAAAACCTAAAATATGAAATCAAGAGAACTAGTGGGCTATGATCACGAGATCCCATGATGGGCTTTTCTTGGCTATCGGGCCCACTCTTTTGAACCAAAACTCCGTCTTCTAACTAGGAGGCCCTCCCTGGATGTTGTTATCGATCCAGATCGACGGTGGTGCCCTCCTTCTGGCGTACGTGCGTAGAGGGGGCGGCGTGAGTGCGTGTGTGCGCATGATGTCCCCATCAATTCTCCTCGGCTGTGAAGATTTCGCCACTGGCGAAATAAAACTCCTGAACCGCTCCAGGATGTCAGGATCAAGTCTCTGAAGCTCCTCAGTGAGCCACGTGCTGTCTGAAGCTGGGCGTGACTTCCATTTAACCAGGTACTTCTGAAACCCGCTGTCCGACGTTGAAACTATCTGATGGTCCAAGATATTCTCTATTTCCTTTTTGGGTGTGTGAAGGTTAGGTATGGGAGGTAGAGGCTGGGAAAATGGGTCGGGAAGGATATGTATGGGAGGTAGAGGCTGGGAAGATGGGTCGGGACGAGTAAATATGGGAGGTAGAGGCTGGGAAAATGGGTTGGGAAGGGTAGGTATGGGAGGTAAAGGTTGGAAAGAAAGGTCAGGAAGAGTAGGTATGGGAGGTAGAGGCTGAGAAAATGGGTCGGGACGGGTAGGTATGAGAGGTAGAGGCTGAGAAAATGGGTCGGAAAGGGTAGGTATGGGAGATAGAGGCTGGGAAGAAAGGTCAGGAAGAGTAGGTAAGAGAGGTAGAGGCTGAGAAAATGGGTCGGGAAGGGACCATTGTTCAAGGGATAAATATGAGGAATTAGGATGGGTGGGCGAAGGACCGGACAAAGTATCAGTGGTCCCCTGAAAGGTAACTAAATCCTCTACATCGAATGTGAAACTAATTCTCATGGAAGGTGGAAGATCTACCTCATACACATTGAGACCGTTTCGTTTTATAATTTTGAAGGGTCTAGCTCTACGCGCGTGTAACTTACGAACGGCCCTCAGAGGGTACCGCTCGGGGCTGATGCGGAGCATCACGGAGTCCCCAATATTGAATCCTTTGAAACATTTATGCTGGTCTGAAGAAAATGTGCAATGGTCATTACTAGTCATGATTTTCTGCCTGATTTCTTGATGCCATGAATGAATGTGATGCGCAAAAGACTTTGCAGACTCTGACAGCCTATAAGACAGTGACATAGGGACAAGATCAATAGGTTTTCTAGGTTTATAACCAGTAAAGACTTCACGAGGACTTAGACCTGTGGACCTATCGACAGAACTATGCAACGTAAACTCGGCTGTAGGTATTACAGTGTCCCATGTTCTGGTGTGCTCTATATCCCTCCTAGGGGGAGACTCATCCGGTAGATTGTCAGGACAAACATCACGAAACTCATCCACTACCAGAATGACCTCAGTGGGTAACTCTACACTAGCCTCTGGTGCACTCTCTCCAAGCACAAGGCCGCACATGTTGTACTCCTCAAAATAGTGGTCTTGATGTCCCTCATGGGTTGGGTGCATGGGTGCACGCCCATAACTGATTTCTTGGCCAATTCCATTCATTGGTATATTCTCCTGGCCACCTGCCTGAGATTGGATATCCACCCCAATGGTGGGGTTTGTCTTAGCAGAGGTCCCAAGTTGGGCAATGCGCACATCAAGTTGTTCAAAGCATTGGTCCATTTCTAAGCGCTTAATCAAAGACTCCAACTTTTGAGACAGCTTGTTTAGTGACTCTTGCAATTGTTCCATGTTTAGTGTAGGGTGTCAACCAAAATTCAGCAATATAGTTGTCAAAATGTAAGAAAGTCTTTTTTTAAAAAATTTTATTTATTTATTTATTTATTTTAAATTTTAAATTTTATTTTAAATTTAAAAGAAACAACCTAGTTTCTCAAAACGAAAAAGGAAAGTTTTTAAAACAAGTTAGGAAAGTTTCTAAAAAAAAATAAAGCAAAATTTCTATATAAAAAAAAACAACCTAATTTCTAAAAATGAAAAAGGAAAGTTTCTAAGAAAAACAAATTAGGAAAGTTTCTAAAAAAACAAATTAGGAAAGTTTTTTAAAAAACCAAATTAGGAAAGTTTCTAAAGAAAAGCAACCTAGTTTCTAAAAACGAAAAAGGAAAGTTTCTAAAAACAAATTAAGAAAGTTTCTAACGAAACAAATTAGGAAAGTTTCTAAAAAAAACAACCTAGTTCCTAAAAAAAGAAAAAGGAAAGTTTCTAAAAATAGAAAGTAAGTTTCTAAAAAAGAAAAAGGAAAGGAAATTAGTTTCTAAAAACAGATTAAGAAAGTTTCTAAGAAAAACAGAAAAGGAAAGTTTCTAAACCTAGAAATAGAAAGCTAATTTAATTTCTAAAATAATTCAAATAAGGGTATAACAGAAAATTTCAGCAGCTTATGTCAGGGTTTATGGACCTCTAAACAACCATATATGATGAGAATTGATGTGTAATGGACATAAACAACTAAACCCTAAACATGTAATGCATTCCCCTATAAGAACCCTAAGCTTTGATACCAAATTTGATGCAGGACATTAAAATTAAATATGATATGCGAGATTTCAGGCTTAACATCATGTTAGTTCAGAAACAATTACACAAATTCCATATCCGACATGAAAGTCCAAACATTCAATTAAGGGGAATCTATGCGGGTCCAGGCCTACACATGATAGGGCTGGATCAATAAAAATTATGAATCAAACGATACTCAAAAATAAGAAATAATCATCCACACATGCATAGTAATCAGTCCCTAATCTAAGGGATTCAGAAATTCCAATTCGGGGAACCCTAGGGTAAGAAAAGGGGCATAAAATTGGAGATTTGAGTAATTTAGGTATTTTGGGTGAAAGCGAAGTGAAAGAGAGGAGAGAGACGAACCAGAGAAGTACCGCACGCGTGGACAACAACAATGGCCTAGATGCATGTGTGTGTGATCTCGGCCGCATGTGTGTGGGACCCACTATTTAGAAAAAGGCCACCTTGGCCCTGGTCGGCCAGGGATGGACTCTAAAACCCCTAAATCTTAGCTCGATCCGATGTACAGTTTGTGCGTGGTGCTCCGCCAAAGTTTCAACCCTCCTGCAGGGGCAGATTCTGGAAATCTGTTGTAGAGAGAAAAACGGCTGCAATAGAAAATGGATTTGAAGCGTAGATGATTGTAGGAGAATAGAAATATGGATGGAAGAAGGTGAGAAATATGAATATAGAAGATGGGCGGATCGTAATAGATGTAGCTTCGCACCACGGTAGTTAGCATTTTGATGAAGGGAGGGCTTCGCACCCAATTAGGCTTCACAACTCAGAGAGTAGGAAAACACATAATTTTTATTAATCTTCCATTCCTCAAAAGAACTACAAGGGGTGCCTATTTATAGGGAAAACCATATACCCCAAAACTCGCGCCATGTGCGCAACCTATTACTTGGCGATGAAGTAAACTAAAATAAAAATCAATCAAAGAAATCTAAAGCGTTTACGATGTTCTAAATAACATAAATAAGCAAAACTTAAAATATGAAATCAATCCGACAATGGGCCATGATCACGAGATCCCATGATGAACTTTTCTTGGCTATCGGGCTCACTCTCTTGAACCAAAACTCCGTCTTCTAACTAGGAGGCTCTCCCTGGATGTTGTCATCGATCCAGATCAACGGTGGGGCCCTCCTTCTGGCGTACGTGCATAGGGGGGCGGCGTGAGTGCGCGTGATGTCCCCATCATATTAGGCCCAAAGGCCCACTGCAGGCTTATATATACTATAACAGTATGTAGCTAGAAAGGGATAGATGAAATTCTTTGGGGAAATTTAGGGCACTGAACCCTGAAATTATTAATAAATTCAGATACAAAATAATTTTGCATCTTTCATAAGGCAGGCAAAATGAGATGGATTCGTGCATGATTCAGGATTGTTTCGTGTCAGTGAGGAGCTCTATGAGTCTTGAACTTTCATTATTTCTGATGAAGTCTTGAACTTTCATTATTTCTGTGAATGTACACACTAAAAATTCCTGGCATTGCATTGAATTGTGAATGTGTGGTCAGCTGAAGGTCTGCAACAATTTCAAATGGTAGCTTTCATGTTTGCAGATTTCATCTGACCGTAAATTTGTTGCTGTTTCAAACCAATGAATGCTTGAGCAGGCACCCATGGGTTGAAGTCCCATGGTTTTTATGAGTGAATCTGTGTAAATAATGGGAGGATGCACTCAAGTAGCTAAGTTTCATAGTTTGTTGACACCCCCCCCCCCCCCAAATAGCTGGGATAAAATTATGATGACAACGACCACGACTTTCGTAGTTTTTTTTTTTTTTGTAATGCAGTTAGTGCACTGTTAAGAGTACAAGTGTTTCTAGTTTCTAGAATCACTCTATCCAGGAGACATTGTACGGTATTTGTTTTCGTATGAATAAGCTTTTCTTCGAATGTTCTTTGAACACTGATTTCTTTGGTGAATTTAACTCATGGATCTTATTCTTGCATTTAGCTTGTGCAAAAATGTTCTCTTAACACATGTTTGGATTCCTGAAAAGCATGACAAAGGAAATAGTGTTTCTTGGGAAACCTTATTTCCAAGAAACCGTGGGAAAGGAAATATTCTTTTCCCTGTTTGTTGTTAACAAAATTTTTGTAGAAATTTAGAATATGTTTTCAAGTTTGTTGTTTGACAAAACAAAAGCTTTTCTTGAAAAGAATTTAGGTAGTCACTAGCACTTGTGGCGCATGTGGGATGCTTAGAGATGGATAGTGGCACATGTAGCATACACGGCATATGTGGGCACTTGAAGTTGAATTGTGGCACGTGTGGTACATGCGAGGTGTTTGAAGTTGTACGGTGGCACATGTGGCACAAGACGTGCATTGGCACATTTGACATGTGAACACTAAGGCTAGATGATGACACTTGTGCACAGTGGCACCATTGGCACGTGGCATATTTAGAGAATTGAAGATGGTCAATGGCATGTGTGGCGCATTGGTGCATGTGGGGCACAAGTAAGATGAATTGTGGTACATGTAGCACAATGACACATGTGGGGTGCAAGAGAAGATGGATGGTGACATACGTGGCACATTAGCATATTGGGGGCTCTTTACACACGTGAGGCATAAGATAAGATGGGTGGTGGCACATGTGGCTTAGTGGCACTGTGGGGCATGGCTGAAGATGGACAATGTCTCATTTGGCACATGTGAGGTGATTGAACATGGATAGTAGCGCATTTGGGCTTTAACCCTTGAGAAACCCATTTTCCTTCCACTGGGAAAATGCATTTCTTGAGGGTGAAAGTGGGAAAATAAGTTAATTTATTTTCCTACAAAGATAGAAAGTGGGAAATAGTATTTCCCACAACATTTCACAAAGAAAGGTTTACCAAACAATGGAAAGTGAGTTTCTTGGGAAACACTTTCATTTTCCGTACTTTCCATGAATCCAAACAGGCCCTTATTAAGGCTTGAAATGCTGCACATTTTGTTGCTAGGCTATATATATATAATATATATATATATTTGTGGCACGATCTCCTAACTCCTGTTATACTATTTGTAAATATAGTTCCTTTGTATTTCTCGTTTCTTTTGATCACTAATGGTGGTTCCATAAACCTTTTCTGCAGGGGTTGATAATGTAGGCACAGTATCAGCATCTCTCGTGACCTATGCTTCTGTCCTAGCATTAAAGCCAGACCTTATTATAAATGCAGGCACTGCTGGTGGCTTTAAGGTACCTATAGTTTCTTCACACACTTCTTGAAATGTTGTTGCTCTTTTCTGGAATCTAAACATCGTTATGGAGTTCTTTTTATTTCATTGTATCAGCGATAGCATTTGATCCTTGATGCTGTGGTTGATAAACCATTGTTGATGGTTTAAGATTGTTGAGGGCAATCATCCTTGTGATCTTTAAGTTGTTATTGTTTAAATAGTTGAAAATTACTGTTGGCAATGGGTGAGGCTAATTCAGCTGGATCTTTAGTCATACCCGTTCTTCTACTCCAATAGTACCACTGAAAGACCAGTCTTCCTTGGCACCATTCACTGATGTCAAGAAAGTTCAATATTGAAGTAATCCTCTGTTGTTCTCTTTTCGTTTTTTCTGGTTGGTCGAAATGAATAATTCTCTGAATTTGATCTGATGTGTCATTCATTCATTTGAACTGTTGCTGCCAAGGGAAGAACCAAACCTCTCTCTCTCTCTCTCTCTCTCTCTCTCTCTCTCTCTTCATTTCAGGAGAATAACACTTATCCCTTTTGCGTTGATGCGTACCAAAAAAACACACATTTAAAAGACTGAGGTCCTAACTTGTCACGAGAAGGTCCCAATGCATGAACAAAACCCACACACCCAAACACTTTAGGAGGGATGCTAAATAGAGCATAAGTGAAGCTTTAAGATATGAATAGGGTAACTAGTTCCAAGAGAAGGTGAAGGCATCCTATTTATCATGTAGGTTGCAGTTAGCACTGCCTCATCCTAGTAGATCTTTGGAGCTTTTCTTCCTAGTAACGTAGATTGAGTTACCTCAAGGAGGTGCTGATTTTTGCGTTTTCTTTTGGAAGATAAGTAGAACTCTTTATTTCCTCCAAAAGGACACATGGCCCAAATAATACAAGAGGGGGCCCCACACTTCGAGCCAGGGAAAAGGAAAAAAAAGAAAAGGAAAAAAAGGAAAAAGAGAAAGAGGATGGAACTTACACCCTAGGTCAGGGAGGCACCCACACCCCAGGCCAAGGAAAGGAAGAAAATCCACACCCAAGGTTAGAGAAAGAGTCCACACCCTATGCCAGGGAAAAAAGAGGAAAAGGAAAGCAGAGGGAGAGTCAAACTCAAAAAGGCGAAACTAACTCAATCTCGGAGATAATACAAATGGAGGAGTTGGACGGGGCATTAGCGAGCTTAGAGATGAGTGCTTTCTTTTGCATACTAATGATCATCTCCTCCCCTCCATGCTCACTAATGAGAGATCTCAGATTTTGAGTGAAGCGTCTCATACTCCAAGAGGAAGAATTAGGCTTTGCGATCGCATGATCATGGTCTTCATTGTGCACTTCGATGAGGATACTTGAAATAAAGGAAATAAATCTTTTTTGGCAGAAAAGAATAATAGGTAGACTCCTATCTCCTGGCCGTTGACTGTCAGCATCAGTGATTGCACCCCAGACAGTCTTGGAGGAAGGGAAGAAACGCTAGAGGCCGATCTTAGAAGAGCTAATTTCGGTGCAAGAGAGCGTCAAAGAAGGCCCATGGCGATTTGCTGAAGCCTTCAGCTGGTGATTTGGATACTGCTTGGGATTATGATAGAAAGATGTTGAAAGATTCCAGGTAGCCGAAATATGCATGGGAGCGGTTACAACAATAGAGGGCCCAAAAATGAATAAAGTTTGGGATCTCACCTCCTCCAGAATATATCTTAAGATGATTTACCATTGATTCTTGCGTTCAGTCATGTAGTAGATTAGGGCACATGTATTCCTTGGCATTATCAGCTTGTAAAACCTTAATTCGAGTCTCAAATTGAGTCTGAATCATTTTGTCAAACAATTTTACAATTGAGGGTACCTCACTTCTATTCATCAAAAGATATGTCCAGGTAAAACGGGAATAATTATCAATAAATGATATATATATTTTTTTATAACAAACAACAAAAGTAATGGGGGCATGCCCCAAGACATCAAAATGAATTAAAGAAAAGTAAGTAACATTCTTCTTATCATGAGAAGAATAGATGGTTTGATAATGTGTAGAAAGTTGAAAAGTATCACGTTGAAAGGGAACATTCTCACTAAATTTATTTGGATACAAATACAAGACTTTAAGTAACTTGATCGACATATGACCTATGTGTGCATGTGAAAGCTGAACACTCATTATTATTTGAACTTGACTCTGAAACAAAAGCTGTAGGATTAATTGACATCAAGTAGTTATAGCCTCGAGCTTCCTGTCCACACCAATCCTCCTGATCCACTGATCCTGAACAACACAATGAGACGGGAAAACATAACACAACAATTGCTTAGAGCACTAACAAAGAGCGGGTTATTAGGAAAAGATGGAGCATGAAAGACCAAAGGTAGCTTGAAGGAGGAGTTGAGTCGGCAAGAACCCTTTCTAGTAACCTTATAATAGGAATCATTGGCCAATTTGATATGATGAGGAAAGTAGGAATATGAAAGAAAATCACCTTCCTGTCCAATCATGTGATCAGTAATGGCAAAGTCTTTGACCCATGATGCAAAAGCATCGGACACGGACCTAGACATATGATTAGTAGATAAACTTGATGGGTTGCATGACGTGCTAGTAGCTGAAAGAGAGGCACGTAGGCTGACAAGCTTTCTACAAAGCTCATTAATGGTGCTGGACTCTAGGTCGGTACAAAAGGGCTCCCCCTAAATTGTAGCACTATCAGCCCTACTCTTGGACTACATACGAAGATGTGGGTGAAGATCATAACAATAGACCTAGGTGTTTTGACGCCAACCACAATGGAGTACATACCAACTTGTCACTATTTTGAGAGGCTGACCATGGTTGTCCTTTTTGAAGGTTGCTTCTCGAGATGATTTGGACCCAACAACAAAGGCAGACTTCTCAAGGACTGATGTGTTATGCACTCCAGTTGATGCTGGTGATTCGCCTGACTTCTGATCTAGAGAAGCTAGGGACTCTGTTCCCATAATCTGCACTCCTCGACATGTAAGACTGGAATGTAGACTGGCTAAGAACTCGAAGACCAACCATTTGTGAAGTTCTTTTGGAATGACAATGATTGGCATACAATGATCTAACTCATTGGTGATGAAGGGCTGTTTAGTACGCTTCTATAGTTGATTTGACCTGTTGCATATTAGTGATCTCCCATGCAACGATAAAGTATGGGCCAAATCATCACATTGAGATTGCATACCAGCAATAATGTCTTCAATTTTGTTGGTAGTCTTGCAGAACACCAATCCTCCATTAATATCAGGTTGCATGGAGTGAAGCATTGATACATCGGCGTAAGATTCTCCCCCTAATATTCTAACAAAGAATCTTCATTCGATACCATGGTGAGATCCCCTACCCTTCTTTCCACTGCTGCAAATGCTGGCAGAGTCATAATTCACATACCACTCCAGGCTCAACAATTCTCTCCAGCCCCTTGGGAATTTTGGTCCGACTTCCGCAGTTGTGCCTCGTTGGCCTTCCGAATGCTTGTCTTCCACAAAATTGGTAAAGGCTTCCATGTCATCATCTTCAACTCCAAACATCAACCCTACATACTTGCCCACGCGTCCCAGCATATCCTTATACCAATTCAACTCTTCTTCCGACATTGAATGCACACCTTGAAAAGATGGGAGTCTTTCAGAAAAGAAGAGGCAATGGTTTCACTGTTACCAAATGCCCTTAGTTTTTTAAAATGATGAAAATGCCCCTAAGCAATACGAATCCTCAACCATTCTCTCATTCCTCTCCCTCTCTCTCCCTCTCTCTACTTCCAAACCCTAACACCATCCCCTCTTTTTCTCTCATTTCACTCTCAATCCCAATCTCCATCTCACAAACTCTTTTTCTCTCCCTCTCTCTTCTCCATCTCAAAATTGGTGTTGAAGAAGAGGAAGAGGATGGGGGGAGAAGAAATTTTTAAGAGAGGGTGGACAACAATTGCCAATTTTAGGTAAAAAGTGGTAAAATTAGACACACACCCTAAATTGTAGGTGGTTCCATATAACTCTGGCTACTTTCCCTCCCATCATCATCATCTAAGCCTTATCCCAACTAATTGGGGTTGGGTACATAAATCCTATTTCTCCATTCCACTATGTCATATTGTTTAGATTCATGATGGAAATTATGGAATTAGTCTGACACTAGTTGCCAACCTGACACGACCTCCTTTATTCGGGCTTGGAACTGGCAATGTAATAGACTTTCATATATTGATTACAAACAAACGATATCTTGTAAGGGTGAGGAGTTCATAAGGGTGAGGAGTTCATAAAAATCCTTTTTTTTTTTTTTTTTTTCGTTTTAGTTTTTTCTTCCCTTTTTGTTGTATTTCAACATAATGGCACTAATTCACTAAATCATGCTTGGTTTATATTTGATTAGGGCCTATTTGGCTGATTTTTGAATTTTTACATTGTAATTTTGGCTGATCTTTATCCTTTTTTTTTTTTTTTTTTTTTTTTTTTTTTTTTTTTTGCCTCAAAAATTTCAATAGATGCATGAATCAGTTGTTTGGACTCTAGATATATAGATGGAACTAGAAGTTAGTTGTTTTGGGCCATTTTTGGGATGACCATTAACTCAATCACTATTCATCTCAATTGTTTCTTGAGTTCTCACACAACTAGTTGGACGATAGTTTCATTGTTCAACTAGCAGCTAAATGTTGACTTGTTCTTTGTGCATGACATCTAATCCATCCAACAGATTGTCCCCGCCATGAAGAATGCATGATGCAAACATTAGGCCAATTTACTCAACATGTCGGCTACACCTACACCATAGAAAATAACAGAAAAACCATTAGTTTGGCCCAAGGACATGTGTGGCCCACCTAATATGTGCATTAGCCTCATTTTCATTAGTTCTTCATGGTGAGACCAACCTGCTGGACGGGTTGGATGACATATGCATATGACATGTTGACATTTAGGTGCAAGTTGGATGATAACATTACTGTCAACCAGTTGTGTGTGACCTCCTCCTTTCTTTGTTTTTCCCAAAAAGGTCTTTGGGGGAAGGGGCACTTACTAAATTCTGAACCTACATCTATACATGTATGAGATCAATCCCATGATTATTGTAATTTTCAGTTTTCCTTTTTTTTTTTTTTTTGGGGGGGGGGGGGGGGGGGTAGACCTTTGGAAAATGATTCTATATTAAGTAAATATTATGTTTATTCTGTATTATGATGTATATGTAATGAAATTATTTAAGGATGTATTTATTGATTATTTTGTGCTTCTTTTATTGTTTTTTATTTTCCATTACAAAACTATCTATCTATCTATATATATATTATATATATATATATATATATATATATATATATATATAGATAATATAATATATATATATATATATATAAGGAATACAAAAAAAACTACATAATATAGAATTCACATTCTGATACAAAAGGTTTTTCAATAAGCTACCTCATTAATTTAATGAATTATCACCATAATACCTTCCGTTGGATTTTTTTTAACAAAAGTTGCGTCTTGGCCATGTGAGCTAAGGGTCTGGGCGCTCGGGTGGGCTCTACCATGATGTTTATGCGAATCCACCTCGACAACTAGGTGGTGCAGCCCATGTTAGGCATAGGGGGTGAAATTTAGCCCCATTCGTGATCCAGGTGGACCATATGATTGGAAACATGTATAGGGCAATCCTCACCCTCTAAACTGTTTCCCTTGGTATGGCCTGTCTGAATCACCTATGGGCCTGATTTTTGGGCCCCAAGCCTAAATTTTGGTGTGGCATCTATGGTTTGAGTAGATTTCATATAATCATTGCGGTGGGCCCTGTAAAAATCAAGGATGGACATGTCTCTCCCCACAATTTCCTTTGGTGTGGCCCATCCGAATCGTAGGCCAGTCTAATTTTTTGGCCCTCGGCCTGACGTGGGATTACACATCTAATGGTTGGAGTGGATCTCAAATATACATCACAGTCAGTGTTGTCATGTGCGACCGCATATGCGCATGTGCAACCGCATATGTGCATATCCATATGCGAAAATATGCGATCGCATACCATTCAACATATGCGATCACATATTGGCCATGGCATATTAAATTTATTTTATTTTTATTTTTTTGCAAAAAAAAAAAAAACATTTTGCCTGTAAAAAGGCTTCGAAATCTCCTCCATTTGCAATATTCTCACTCCAAAACTCTCTTACTCTCTTCTTCTCTTACATTTCTTAATTACCAATGGTCTCTCTCTCTCTCTCTCTCTCTTATATTTCCTAGTTCCAAGTGATCTCTCTCTCTCTCTCTCTCTCTCTCTCTCCTACATTGCCTCTCTCTTGGAAGTTGGAAGATCAAGATTCAAGCACTTTTAAGTTTCAAGGAAGATAGCTTGTTGATTTTCTACAATAATAAATAAATAGTTTGTTGATTTTGTTGTTACTTCTTGTTAACTATATTGTTTAATGTCGATGATTTGATTTTTAATTCATTTTTTCTCTCTCAAATGTATTTTAAATATGTAAAATTAGTTATTGATTAACTTAGAAAATTTTCCCCTTTTTTTTTTTAACATTTTTTTTGAAAATTTCCCTATTATATATATATATATATATATATATATATATATATATATATATATATAATTTTCAAAATAAAAATAAATATGCAGTCACATATGCGATTGTGCGATCGCATATGCGCATAGGCATATGCGATTGCACATGATCGCATATGCGATTCGACAACATTGATCACAGTGGATGTAGTTTGGCTAGTGACCCCAACACCAGCCAACTAGCTTGTGTCAAAGCTCTATGGGCCTCACCATGACAAACGTATTTTTATCTATGCCGTCCATCCATTTTGCTAGCTCATTTTAGGTCATGAGTCAAAAAATGAAGCAGATCCAAATCTTAGGTGGATCACTCCATAGGAAACAATGGTGATCGAACTCCCGCCGTTAAAACTTCCTAGGGCCCACTGTAATGTTTATTCGCCATCCAACCTGTTGATTAGGTCACATAATCCTGGATGAAGGGAGAACACAAATATCAAGCTAGGCAGAACACAAATATCAGCTTGATTAAAAACTTCTGTGGCACCTAAGAAGTTTTCAATGGTAAGCATTCGATCTCCATTGTTTCCTGTGGTGTGGTCCACTTGAGCTTTGGATCTGCCTCATTTTTGGGCTCATACCCTAAAATGATCTAGCAAAATGGATGGATGGCATAGATAAAACACATACATCATGGTAGGTACCACAAAGCTTTGACTCCAGCTAGCTGGCTAGTGTTGGGGTCACCAGCCAAACCGCGGACGCGGATTTCCTGCGAAAGCCTTTCGCAGGATGTTCCTGCGCTGGGAACCCAAGTGGGGCCCACTGTGATGGTTTTGAGAAATCCCCTCCTTCCATACGTTTTTTGAGTTAATTTTAGGACATGAGGCCAAAAATGAACTGTACCCAATTCTCAAGTGGGCCAAAAATGTGAGAATTGAATTTCTACAGTTGAAATATTCGTGGGTCACAGAAGTTTTGAATCATTCTAATATTTGTTTTTTCAGTTCATCCCAGTAGGAATGACGTTATTAACGGTATGGATGACATGTAAACATCACTGTAGAACCCAGGGAGGTTTCAACGGTAGGAATTTCCCTAACCACCTTTTCCTTTAGTACGACCCACTTGAGTCGTGGATCCTACTCGATTTTGGCCTCATAGCCTAAAATGAGCTCACAAAACTGATGGACAGGGTGGATTCCATACAAACATCACGGTGGGCCCCACCTGGGTTCCCAGCGCAGGAACTTTCTGTGAAAGGCTTTTGCAGGAAATCCGCGTCCCCAAACCGCATCCGATCACAATGGGCCTGTAAACAATCAAGTGTGCCCCCCCCCCCCCCCCCCCGAGATTTAAAGGAATTTATGAGGTACCCACCCTTAATTTTTAATGAGTCCGTCATGATGTTTATGTGAGATCCACTCTGACCATTAGATGGGGCCCACCCGAGCCCTTGGCCACTTTGTTCGCACGATTGAGTACAACTTCCATCAAGGAATCTAATGGAAGGTACTCTAGTGATAATTACTTTAATTAATGGGGTAGCTAGTTGAAAAGCTTTTTGAAAAGGTACCAGAATGTAAATTTTATATCAAGCAGACAATTCTTTGTAAAATTCCCTAAAATATGTAATTTGTTTATGTATTCAAACATATTTTGATTTATAAACATATATCTTACTATTTTTTGTTTTCCATTGAAATTACTTTTCAATCTATAAAAATAAATTATTATGTAAATTATGTTTTTGTTGTAAATATTATGAAATTATTAAAGCAATTATTTATTGTATGTTTGGTATTTTGTCATCTTTGCAGATTTGGATAGTTGTAGTTGGCAATTGGTACCATTAATAAAAAAGGTCTATTGGTGCATTAGCAATAGATTAAAAGTTAAAACAACAAAATAGGGGACAATAATGTGGATATAGCCTATATGGTAGCAACACTATAGAATTGGTGTGAATATATATTACATCATATGTAAATATTGTCATATGTATGTATGTGGGAGCATTACCAACTTTAAACAACACCTATCGCATAAAAACAAACTAGTTACCAGGTCTCCAAGTATCCCTAGAGAAGGGAGAAAATGGAAAAGAACCTGGAAAATTTAAAAGAAAAAGGTTGTGAAAGAGAAGGCTAAGAACGCTACCATTGACGTAAACCTTAGTAGTTGAATTTCATGAGGACGGGTATTGATGATTTTCAAAGGTTCTAGCAGAGAGATGATGACGACAAGGAGAGAGTCTGTGAATTGCTCATGATGATGTAACTTAAGTAAATGTATTTGGATTTCCTGAGGAGAGGGGTGGTGATGATTTTACCAAGTCAAGGGAGGATTCTAGCATAGAGATGATGATGGCAAGGAGAGAGTCTGTGAACTGCTCATGAGGATGAAGAATGACAATGATAGTTTGGAGAGCAAGTTCAGTTCTTGATTTGTGTGTGTGTGTGCGCACATGCGCGTGCACGTGGGTGTGTTGGCAGTGGTTGGGGTAGAAATCTGCTATTGAAGAAATCTGTAGAAGGAAAGAGAGAAAGGGGGAGTGAGAGAGACGGCTAGGGCAACTTGTGTTGTGTTAGTTAGCCTAATGACTCTCTCTCTCTCTCTCACACACACACACACACACATTAACTTTGAAGGAAAGATACACTGCTCCACAAGAGTATAAAATGTACGTACAAAAACAAAATTACATCTATTTTCACCAAAAATCGGAAAAAGTCCAGATTTCGTTATTCTTGCCGTGCTGTTTTTTCTGAAAGATTTTCGGTCAATTTTTCTGGAGGATTTTCTGGTAGTTTTTCCACATAGGGTAGGAGCAATTTATCAAGAACAATCACTAGAAACAAGAATCATGAAGTTCCCTAGAGATTTGGGTGTGCTACGAAGTCTTTTGTGAGAAATGGGTACCGTTGGTCCTTTATTTTTGGGTTTTTGCTCAGATTTCTACTTGGTATCAGAGCCTATGATTGTCTAGACCCGATCACAGTCTACAGTCATGGGGCCCGTTGCTAACATCATCCGTACGTATGGGTGATTTCAGCAGTGTACGACTCGACAATCTTTTCAGTTAAGGAAAATATGCAATATGGTAGATCTTGATTTTAGAGGAATAATGGTGATTTTTTATTTTTTTATTTTAATTTTTTTTTAAAAAAATTATTATTTTTGGTGTTTACGTGAAAATAGAGAAAAATCGAAAAAAGTCAAGATTTCGTTTTCGTGCTATGTTGTTTTTCTGAAGGATTTTTGGGCAGTTTTTCCACATGTGGTAGGTGCGATTGATTAAGAGCAATCACCAGAAACAAGAATTATGAAGTTTCGTAGAGATTTGGGTGTGCTATGACATCTTTTGTGAGAAATGGGGTTTCGCTGAGATTTCTATATATATATTTTTTTTGGGGGGGGGGGGGGGGGGGGGGGGGGGGATTCGATTTTCTATATTGGTTTTTGTTGTGTCTTTAGCATGTGACTTTGTGTGTCTGGAAGTGGCAACTGGCAGCTAGTCAAGTGGGATTCTATATTGGTTTTTGTTGTGTCTTTCGAATGTGATTGTGCGTGTGGGCAGTGGGGGGTAGTGGGAGTGGAAGTGGCAGCTAGTCAAGGGGGATATTGGTTTTCCATTCTCTTTAGAATGCGACTCTGCATGGGGGTGCAACTTGTCAAGAGGGATTCTTTATTGGTTGTTTTTGTTGTCGTCTTTAACATGTGACTGTGTGCGTGCATGAAGAGGAAGTGCACAGAACTTATAAAAGAGCATTATATCCTGACATTGATCAAAAGACAATTTTCATTGTTTAGATGCACTAGACTAGGTGAAAGATGCATCATATATTTTCAATTTGATTGATAATGTGGGAGATGAAATTGGTAAGAACAAAGTTTTGCAGATTATTGCTGACTAGGTGGCCGCTTGTAACTTATAGGGCATCCGTAAAGATGTTGATGGAAAAGATAACTCACTTATCTTGGTCAGCTTGTGCTGCTCATTGCATTGATCTTATCCTTGATATTAATGAGAAAAAGAATGTTGTTAGTTGAAAATGTGAGGCAGTCGTCATGTGTGTGACATCCGATTCCAACCCATCCGATTTGGAAGAGCAGAATACCCACACTTTCAACAGAAGGTCGAATATCGGTAATTATATTCCTCAATGCTGAAGATAGAGTAATTTCCTGGGAATGGGATCATAGGTATTTTGTGAATTGTAAGAGGACCTTGTTGATGAGTGAGAAAAGGTGTTGTAATAAAAGGGTGTAATGGGGGAGCAGTGGGTTGGCCCCTCGACATCTCCTTCTCTTTGTTTTTCCTTTTGTTAAGTCTTAATGAAACTTTGTTACCGTTGAAAGAAATCATCATCTTAGCCTTTCTCTTGACAATCTAGCGTTGGCTTTTAAATGGTAGATTGGCAAATTTTTTATGATTAGCTGCTTAACTGCACTCTGGAACGGGCCATGGTAGAGGTTCACATTGATAACACTTTCATGCCAACAACAGCCCATCCAATACTAACACCTCATGTACATCAGTTGCCAGGCATACTGCTGAGCATGAAGCACACACATGTATAGCCATTGGGTGAAAGTGGAAGGACATGCTCAACTTGTTGGCTGCATTGAATAACAAGGAGCCAATGATAAATGTTCCAAACAGAGCTCACATGGAAACTGATATATTTCTGTTCTCGTGAATGCAAGGAAAGGCAGATTCGTCTCATGTGTTTTTTAGGGAAGCGTATTTTCATGTTCCAACTTTTTTCCCCCTGCAATCATCATGCGTGTAACTTTCAAGTTGGTCACATCTATCTGTTGTCAACTAGGACTTCTTTGATCTGTTGACGTAGCTGCATGGGCATGTTCCAATTTTCCTAATGGTTTAATTCTTGGTGTTCTAGATTATGTTGCTGCTTAATTTAAAAAAAGTGTTAGCTTTAACTTTTGCATGTCCTTGTGCAATATCAATATGAATGTCACATAGGTGTTGTCCATTACAAATGTTTGCTCATAATGCCTTTGTTGGATCCTTTATTTTCTTAATGTACACTGCTGATATTGGTTTTCTATGTGGCATGAATATAAAGAAAAGTAAGAATTGTCACTCTCTTTTCTCTATGTGGCCCAACAATGCAATTCTTGGATATTTCAGGCAAAAGGAGCATGCATTGGCGATGCATTTTTGGCGTCTGATGTTGCTTTTCACGATAGAAGAATACCCATCCCTGTGAGTGTTCATAAAATCTCAATTACTGGCAATTTAACAATGTTGATCCAACAATAAGAAAATAATACATTCATGAATCGATCATTCTATTAGAGAACAAGAATGTTGCTCTATTGAAAAAAAAAAGTACTAATACCAGGTACAAGCACGATCCTATTTCTTCTACTCCTAGACCCAAATTCTCAACGTTGAAGCTAATCACCCCCATGACTTAGAGGCGCATTGTCACGGACCGATTATTCTCATGAGGCCAAGTCATGGACCTAGTATCCTCATCTTGTACGCTATAGGTTTTTGCACATAAAGTTTAGAGAATTATAGAATGGGGTAGAAACATGTAGAAAATTGTAGAGAACATAAGTGTAGAGTTGTGTAAAGAACTTTAGAATGTTCTAGAGTTCCCTAATGGGTTTCGTAAAAAGATTAGCATAGAGTGTTTTAGAATGGTGTTAGAGTGTTCTTAGCCATTGGATGATCACCATGTGGCATCATCCTAGCCATTGCTGGAGAGTCGATTATTCTTAGGTGTTTAAGGGCCTCATTTGTAACTAACCAGGTATGCCGATGATGCAGGCCTGCGACCCACAGAGGCTCCATGACTCTAGGCCCACTCTAGGGCCCAACAATATTTAGGCCCATAGCCCACCATAGAGCGCAACATCTGTTGATTATTTACAGATTTAGGGGCCTAGGATTGTAATTTACTATTTTTGGGAGTTATGGGGATTACTGTGAAGATGTGATTGATATGGTTAAAGATAATTTTTTTTTTTTTTTTTTTTTTTTTTTTTTGGGGGGGGGGGGGGGGGGGGGGGGGGAATTAAAGATTTATTATGATTTATAAAAGGAGGCGGTGGTGTAGGAGTTAGCCATTCAAATATTTTTCCAAGTGTGAGTTTTTTTAAAAGCTTTTGTAAGAGAAGAAGGTTGATATCAATAAAATTCTCTCACTCTCTACTCCATTGTTCTTGTGGGTATTTTTTTTTAATAACATTTTTGCAATTTGGGTGTCGAGGTCTCATTGACTTGATAATTGGGTTGCACTATTTTGGTATCAGAGCGGATGGTCGTTGGGAAACTACCAATGGCTTCGAAGGAGTGAGACAGGAAGAGTGTGTGTAATTAATCTAATTGATCCACATACTCATAGAGCGGGTAGATCAACTCACGTATGTGGTAGGCAATCTCATTAATGTAGTGGGAGAGCTCCAGCGTGGAGGGAATCTGAGAACCAAAGTTGGAGCACGTGGATGTGTAGGGGAAAAAGTTCTGACGATAGACAACCTCCAGAAGAGGTGCTATGATTATCCCCGAAATTTGTTCCTTATACATGAAGGCGGCATAATCCATTGATCACTTGTTCATACATGAATTTAAATCCCTTTTTGGGCTGTAATTTTGCACTCCCCTTTTGTAATCTTTTGTTAGCTTTTTCTAGCTTCTCAATGAAACTACCATTACCCCTAAAAAAGAAATTGGAGAAGAAATGGAAGAAAAGTGGAAAAAAGGAAGATTTGGAAGGGTTTTTATAAAAAAAGATGTGGTCATTTTTCGAACGTTACAAGTGTCATTCGATTGTTACAAGTGCCATTTGACACAACCAGGTTCTTGAGTGTGTTCCAGGGTTAAAAAGTGGTGGACAACAAGCCATTTGGACAAGAGTTGATGTACGTGAATGTGCACTTTAACAAAATGCCCACTAAGGCCTGTTCGTTTCCGTGGACTACCACGATAATGTATGGTAAAACTCACATCATTACATTTTTACTGTGATTGGATATTGCCAAATGCCAACTGTCAAATCACTATAATCCTTCCGAATCCCACAAGACATGGACATGCGGAAATTATGTGGCATAGTTTCATGGGCCCCACCATGATGTATGTGTTATATCCACATAGTCCATCCTTACATCTTGTGTGATCATTTTATGGTATGAGGCAACAAATGAGGTAGATCCAAGGTGAAAATGGACCACACCACAACTAGCAATAGGGATTGAATGCCTACCATTGATAACTTTTTGGGGTCCGCAGAAGTGTTGGATCAAGCTGATATTTGTGTTTTCCCTTCATCCTGGTTTGATTGACCTTATGAACAAGTTGGATGGAAAATAAACATCCTGGTGGGCCGTAAGAAGGTTTTGACGGTGGGCAGCATCATTATCCTAATGTTTTTTGTGGTGTTGTTCATGTGAGAGTTGGATCTTCTTCATTTTTGGGGACATGCCCTAAAGTGATATTACAAAATGGATGAATGGTGTGGATACAACATGTATTGATAAAATTACATCCAAGCACATCTAATTAGGGAAAGTACCTTACATGTCGGGACGCGGAGCCGTAAGAGACGTATTATTTATGGTAGTAAAACCTGTTTACTTCCAATTATTCTGGTAATGATAATTATTACTCATTTACTATACATTACACTACTGTGTAACTCGCCAAAACAAACATGCCCTTAGGCTTTGGTGGACATGGGGGCGACCCACAACTCAATCTCAAGGGAGGAGGTGAAGCAACCGGGTTTGACGTTGGTAAAGGATGTAAACAAGGTTAAGGTGGTTAACTTATAAGCCAAACCTATCAAAGGTGTGGCCAAGGATATGGAGTTATGCATTAGTGAATGGGTCGTAAGATGAGTCCCTCTGCCATTCCATTGGATGATTCTAAGGTGATATTGGGCATAGACTTCATTTACTAAGCAAAGGTGATTCCCATGCCCCACCTCATCATGGATGAGGGCTATCCCTGCATGGTACCGGTGGTGTGTAAGAGAAAGGCCAAGGTTAGGATGATCTCAAACTTGCAATTGTTAAAATGTGATAAGGATGGTGTGACACGGAGCAACAAGGATGGTGTGACACATAACGACAATTTGAGGTACCAACATAGTGGATCATTGACCATTGGTCGATGAGGATGTCAACACAATAGGTGGGGGAGATTGTCATGGACTAATCATATTCATTTGGCCAAGACACGGACTTGGCCAAATTTATGCTCATCTCATACACTAGAGATTTTGTACATTGAGTATAAAGAATTTTAGAATGGGGTAAAAGTGTGTAGAGAACTCTAAAGAATATTAGAAGAGTGTAGAGTTGTGTGGAGAACTCTAGAATGTTCTAGAGTTCTCTTGTAGATCTTGTGGATAGAGTAGTGTAGAGTGTTCTAGAGATATTTTGGAGCATTCTTAGCCGTTGGATGATCATCATGTGGCGACATCCTAGCCATTGACGGAGACTTCAGATTTTTCTTAGGTCTATATAAAGAGGTGACAACCTCATTTTGTAACCATCCAAGAAAGTTGTAATGTTCTAGTGTAATAAAAGTTCTCTTACCTACCAAGCTTTCTTGTTCTCTCTCCTCTTCAAGTAGCTAGTAATGCAGGGACATTTTCACACCGGGCTCGAGTGGGGTTGCCTGTGGGATGCAGGGGCAAACTCGGGGTGGGCGGCCAGTGTGAGGCGGGCCCCACCCGTGAGAGGCGGGTGGCTCGTGTGAGGCGGTACCCATGTGATTTGGGGCCCACGAAGGGGGGTTCGACCGAGGTCCTAACCCATGCGATGTGGGGCCTGGACTATGAGATAAAGGGATTAATTCGCCATGCTCTAACAGTTCGAGCTTTTAGAGCAAGTGGTTAATTGTCTTGCGTCAAATTGGTATTGGAGCAGGAGGTCTTGTGTTCAAGGCTCCTCACCGGGGGTGATTAATGTAGGGGCATTTTCACACCGGGCTTGAGTGGGGTTGCCTGTGGGATGGAGGGGCACACTCGGGATGGGCGGCCCGTGTGAGGCGGGCCCCACCCGTGAGAGGTAGGTGGCTCGTGTGAGGCGGTACCCATGTGATTTGGGGCGCGCGAGGGGGGTTCAATCGAGGTCCTAACCCATGCGATGTGGGGCCTGGGCTATGAGATAAATGGACTAATTCGCCATGCTTTAACAGTTCGAGCTTTTAGAGCAAGTGGTTAATTGTCCTGCGAAAGCTAGGCTAGCACTTGTGTGGTTGGCTCACTCACGATGGGAGTATGAGATGAGTGTTGCATGACCTATGCTTAGGGAAGCACTTGGGCTGCTTTCGCTCACCATCATGGCTTAAATCGCATGAAGCATGAAGGGAAGCGACAACAAATTCAGGTGCATGTGTGGGGAAGCATCTATTTCAAAATGTAAATATGTATAACTAGGTAGGAAGTGAGAGTGGGAGTGAGAGTGTGAAGCGCGATTTGAAGTGAGAGCGGCACCTCATTAGAAGGATCTTTAACGTGGGGGCATTTTCACACTGGGCTCGAGTGGGGTGGCCTATGGGATGTAGGGGCACACTTGGGGTGGGCGGCCTGCAAAACCCATGGATTTGGGGCCCACGTGGGGGCGGAACCAATGGATTTGGGACCTGGGCTATGGGATAAAGGGATTAATTCGCCATGCTCTATCAGTTCGAGCTGTTAGAGAAAGTGGTTAATTGTCCTGCATCAATCTTGTAACCAATCTTTGAAGTATTAGTATTGTTACATGAATTGATGATCATGGATAAAAAAAAACATGCGTTGCTATCACCGATGCTCGAAAAAGATATCGCCGGCTGAGGGAAACATGGAGAAAAAGGTGAAAATTTTTAGTGAGATTTTAGGAGATGTTAACTAATACATGTTTACATATTTAGGAATCATAATATTGGAAAGAACAATTATAATAAGTTCCATTTAATGGGGGCCTAAACCATGTGTTGACGTAAAAAAAATTTGCAATAGTAACCAAAATGAGTTCATATCATACAAATGCAAGTAATAAAACATAAGTACGACATCCTCAAAATAAGGTAAATAAAAAAACCCTTATCCCACATGGAGTTACGTGGTGGCTCAAAGTCATGATCTCTGTCTCCACTCGTCAGCCATAGTATTGCTGCTTCACATGTTGACAATATTATGTCCAGGTCATGGACTGGCTGTACCAATGTGAGTACGTTCTCAGGTATCTATGGTACTCATTTTCCCCAAACTGTACAAGTACGCCTAGACGTGAGTAGAGTTGTACACGAGTCGAGTTAGCTTGGTCAGCTCAACTTGACTTGACTCGCCTTGGCTCGAAATTGGATTCGGATCGAGTTGAGCTGGTTTTTGGAGCTCAAAAAAATTTTGAGCCGAGTTCGTGCTTGCCTAAGCTCGAATCGACTCGGATCGAATCGGCTTGGTGACTCAGTTATTTTGATATTAACATGGCTCGCCGAGCGTTTGATGAAATGACTTAATGAAGTGTTGTTTCGGGTGCATACATTCTCCGTGGGATCGGCTGGTGGTGAGGAAGGAATGGATACGAAGCAAATCACTACAAAAAAAACTTTACATTATAAGATTTTTCTAATATCTTGATTTTGATGTTACTCGCCGAGTGTTTGATGAAATACCTGTAAAGTGCTGTTACTGTTTTGCATTCTGTGAGAAATTGAAGATGCACTCTGTGTTTGAGAAAATGTCGCACATGCTCGAACTGGTCCGAGCTGCCAACCGAACCGAGCTGAGTTGGCCAGTTAGGCTCGAGGACCGAGATGAGCCGAGTTCGAGCTGGGGTTAGCTACTGGCCGAGCCGAGCCAAGCTGTACCAAGCTTGACTCGGTTCGACTCATGTACAACTCTAGACGTGGGTATTGTGTAATGGTAATCAAATGTAGCTGAGTAGAGTTTGCAGGAAATGGACCGACTTCAACTTTGACTCCTTGATAGAACTGTTTCCAATCATATGAATAACCCAAATATCTCCTTCCCATACCCATAACCGTAAGCTCCTTCCTGCGGCTGCCCATACCCATATCTGGATGACTCTGATTGAGTATTGTACACATAACTGTACGTACCATTGGAATCAATTGTCTTATAGCCATACCCTGTAGTACTCTCCATGTGTAAAGGTGGGGCGGAAGTGGAGCTCCTTAATTCTGAACAAATGTCCACGAACGGTATGTTCAGTGCAAGAGACTTTTGGCTGCGTGGGACCTTCTTCGTACCCTTGCAATGCTCAATGCTGGCTAGGCATTTCTTTTCTGCATGAGGATGATGGACACCATCATCCATGGTCTTGGTCCAGAGTAGCATAGTCAAAGTTTGCCTCCACAATGAACTAGCTAACCGATTGCTAACTCTGATCCATCCTACCGCTTCCACCCCCAACACATTCGCCTTCACTCCTAACACTTTTGCCTCCACTCCTGCGGTTGTCACCATCACCCTTGCCATTGTAGTCACCATCGCCACCACCCTTGCCATTACTGTGAGATGGGGCTAATGTCTTATTTTTGTCATCACTTAACACAATTTGATGTCGTGGAGTACGCTGTAAACATACCTTGTGACCCTCCTCAAGACAAACTAGGCTCGTCATCAACGCATTGAATGAGTCGACCTGAGTTCTTTTCTCCTCCATGATCTGTATTGCAACGACTATACATTTGTTGATATTTTTAGTATCACCAGTTAGAGATATGAAACCTTGGGTGAATAGAATAAATACCTGGTATTGAAGAAATTATCATTAATATTAGCAATAAAAACGTGATATCAACATTATAAGCATACAGCGGCGAGATTTTAGTGTTATAAATACAAAATATCAATTGATACTTGTGATATTTTGCAAGTAATGATCTACATAGTGATAACTTCTATATTCGAAGGAAAATCAGAAAAAAATCTAAAAAAATAATTTTTTGCCAAGTTTTATGGCAATTGTGTTTCTTGGTGTCTCAACAACTCCACTTGAGTTGTTTCTTATAAAAAACTGAATTTGGTTGAGAAATCGCGTCTGCTCAACAGATTTGGGTTAGGATGACAAACGAGAGAAAATTTTGGTTTGCCTGATGGGGACATCTCGCATACATGCACATCCCCCCCCCTGCACGTACGCAAGGAGGAGGGCTCCACCGTCGATCTGGATCGATGGCGACGTCCAGGGAGGGCCCCCTAGTTAGAAGACTGAGTTTCGGTTCGTTGGAGTGGGCCCGATAGTCAAATAAAGCCCATCATGGGTTCTCATGATCATGGCCCACTAGTCTAATTAGTCTCATATTTTAGGTTTCGCTTATTAATGTTATTTATAATATCATGGACGGTTTAGATTACTTTGATTAGTTATTATTTGTTTTTACTTCATCGCCAAGTAATAGGTTGCGCACATGGCGCGAGTTTTAGGGGTATAAAGTTTTTTTTATAAATAAGCACCACTTGTAGGCTTTTTTACTCATTGAAGATTAATAAAATTTCTGCGTTTTCCTGCTCCTTTCCGAGTTATGAAAACCTAATTGGGTGCGAAGCCCTCCCTTCTTCGAAGGGCTAACTACCGTGGTGCGAAGCCACATCTATCCCGATTCGCCCTCATCTTCTTCCATCCATATTTCTCTTTTCCTACAATCATCTACGCTTTAAATCCATCTTTTATTGCAGTCGTTTTTCTCTCTACAGCAGATTTTCAGAATCTGGCCTTGCAGGAGGGCTGAAACTTCGGCGGAGCACCACGCACAAACCGTGCATCGGATCGAGCTGATATTTGAGGGTTTTGGAGTCCTCCCCTAGCCGATCAGACCCTAGAAGTTGGTTCTCGGAATCGGGGTCCGCTCGCAAGTGCGGCCAGGCTCCTGAGCACGTGCGTTAGGCCTGGCCCGCTATCCGCACGCGCGGACTATTGACAAGTTCAGATTTCCTGTTTATTTCACCTCTCTCATACCTGTTTTCCATAGCCCTAACCCTAAATTGTATTATTCTTAATTTGTTTGTCCATTTTCTTACCCTAGGGTTCTCAGAACTGAAATTGGTGAATCCCTTGGATTAGGGACAAATTGTTGTACATGTGTGGATGAGTTTTACCTCCCTTTGAGTATCGTTTGGCCTATAATTTTTATTGATCTAGCCCTAGCATGTGTAGGCCTGGACCCACACAGATTCCCCTTGCTTGAATGTTTGAACTTTTGTGTGGGATGTGGAAATTTTATGCGAATGTTTCTGAATTAGTTTGATCTAAAGCTTGAGATCTTGCATATCATAGTTAATTTTGATGTCCTGCATCAAATTTGGTATCAGAGCTTAGGGTTCTTATAGGGGAATGCATTACATGTTTAGGGTTTAGTTGTTTATGTCCATTAAGCATCAATTCTCTGACATAAGCTGCTGAAATTTTCTGTTATCCCCTTATTTGAATTATTTTAGAAATTAACTTAGCTTTCTATTTCTAGGTTTAGAAACTTTACTTTTCTGTTTTTAGAAACTAATTTTTTAGAAACTTTCTTAATCTGTTTTTAGAAACTAATTTCCTTTCCCTTTTCTTTCTTTTAGAAACTAGTTTACTTTCCTTTTTCTTTTTTAGAAACTAACTTACTTTCTATTTTTAGAAACTTTCCTTTTTTCCTTTTTTAAAACTAGGTTGCCTTTTTAGAAACTTTCCTAATTTGTTTTTTAGAAACTTTCCTAATTTGTTTTTAGAAACTTTCCTTTTTCATTTTTAGAAACTAGGTTGCTTTTTTTAGAAACTTTCCTAATTTGTTTTTTTTAAAGAAACTTTCCTAATTTATTTTTAGAAACTTTCCTTTTTCGTTTTTAGAAACTAGGTTGCTTCTTAAAAAAAAAAAGCTTTCTTATATTTTGACAACTATATTGCGGGATTTTGGTAGCATTGTGTAGTTTTCCTCATATAAAGTTTCATAGGATCATTTAGTCCCATTTAGTCGCATATAGTCGTAGTAGAAGGTCCTTTGGTTAGAGTTAGCAGTTGTATGCCCACATGTACGGGTCGTGGTTTCGGCTTGCACCTATACTAAACATTGAGCAATTGCAAGAATCAGTGAACAAGTTGACCCAGCAGGTTGAGTCTTTGGGTTAGCGCTTGAAACAACATATGGACCAACGCTTTGAGCAACTTGATGTGTGCATTACCTGACTAGAGACCTTCGCCAGGGCAAACCTCACCATTGGGAAAGATGCCCAATCTCAGACAGGTGGTCAAGAGGCTAGTGTAGAGTTACCCACTGAGGCCATTTCGGTAGTGGATGAGTTTCGTGATATCTTTCCTGATGATTCACCAGATGAGTTTTTTTCCAATGAGGGATATACAACACGCCAGGACGTGGGACATCGTACTACCTATAGTCGAGTTTGCGTTTAATAGTTTTGTCGATAGGTCCACAGGTAAGTCCTTTTGAAGTCGCTACTAGTTATAAACCTAGGAAACCTATTGATCTTGTCCCTATGTCACTGTCCCATAGGCCGTCAGAGTTTGCAGAGTCTTTTGCACATCACATTTATTCATGACATCAAGAAATCAGGCAGAAGATAATGACTAGTAATGAACATTACTCACTTTCTGCAGACCAACATAAACGTTTCAAGGAATTCAATGTAAGGGACTCTGTGATGGTCCGCATCAGGCCAGAGTGGTACCCTCAGGGAGCCGTTCATAAATTACACGCGCGTAGCGCTGGACCATTGAAAATTATAAAACGAAACGCTCTCAACGCGTATGAGGTAGATCTTCCACCTTCCATGGGAATTAGTCCCACATTCAATGTGGAGGATCTAGTTGCATTTCATGGGACCACTGATACATTGTCCAGCCTGTCACCTAACCATCCTGATTCCCCAAACTTTTCCCTTAATCCATGGCCCCCTCCCGACCCGTCTTCCCAGCCTCTACCTCCCATACCTACCCTTTTCAGAAGTTCTTGGTCAAGTGGAAGTCACGCCCAGCTTCAGACAGTACGTGGCTCGCTGAAGAAAAGCTTCAGAGACTTGAGCGGTTCAGGAGTTTTGTTTCGCCAGTGGTGAAACCTTTGCAGCCGGGGAGAATTGATGGAGACATCTTACGCACATGCACGTCCCCCCCCACGCACGTACACAAGGAGGGCCCCACCATCAATCTGGATCGATGACGACGTCCAGGGAGGGCCCCCTAGTTAGAAGACTGAATTTTGGTTCGTTGGAGTGGGCCCGATAGTCAAATAAAGCCCATCATGGGTTCTCATGATCGTGGCCCACTAGTCTGATTAATCTCATATTTTAAGTTTTGCTTATTAATGTTATTTAGAATATCATGGACGGTTTATATTACTTTGATTAATTATTATTTGTGTTTACTTCATCGTAAAATAATAGGTTGCGCACATGACGTGAGTTTTAGGGGTATAGGGTTTTCTTATAAATAAGCATCCCTTGTAGGCTTTTTTTCTCATTGAAGATTAATAAATTTCTGCATTTTCCTGCTCCTTTCCGAGTTATGAAAACCTAATTGGGTGCGAAGCCCTCCGTTCTTCGAAGGGTTAACTACCGTGGTGCGAAGCCACATCTATCCCGATTCGCTCCCACCTTCTTCCATCCATATTTCTCTTTTTCTACAATCATCTACGATTCAAATTCATCTTTTATTGTAGCCGTTTTTCTCTCTGCAACAGATTTTCAGAATTTGGCCCTGCAGGAGGGCTGAAACTTCGGCGGAGTACCACGCACAAACTGTGCATCGGATCGAGCTGATATTTGGGGGTTTTGGAATCCTCCCTTGGCCGACCAGACCCTAAAAGTCAGTTCTCGGAATCGGGGCTCGCTTGCACGTGTGGGCAGGCTCCTGCGCACGTGTGTCAGGCATGGCCCACTGTCCGCATGCGCGGACTACCGACAGGTTCAGATTTCCTGTTTATTTCACCCCTCTCATACCTGTTTTTCATAGCCCTAACCCTAAATTGCATTATTCTTAATTTGTTTGTCCATTTTCTTACCCTTGGGTTCTCAGAACTGAAATTGGTGAATCCCTTGGATTAGGGACAAATTGCTGTGCATGTGTGGATGAGTTTTACCTCCATTTGAATATCGTTTGGCCTATAATTTTTATTGATCCAGCCCTAGCATGTGTAGGCCTAGACCCGCACAGATTCCCCTTGAATGTTTGAACTTTTGTGTGGGATGTGGAAATTTTATGTGAATGTTTCTGAAGTAGTTTGATCTAAAGCTTGAGATCTTGCATATCATAGTTAATTTTCATGTCCTGCATCATTGCCTTATTTTATTTTATTTTTAATTTCAACATTGTAGCAAGAGAACAAATAGAAATTGCTATCATTCATGAGTTTCATGCATCAACATGGATTTCAAGCAAGAAATTTGAATTTTGAAGGTGAAAAACAAAAGAAATGTGGGAAATCTGAATTTCTTTCATTTACGCTTTTTTTTTCCCCTTTAAAATCACAAAGCGGAAAAATATATTGTCAAGCGTGGGTCCACCTTTTTCTAAAAGAAACATATTGTATGACGTAAAATTCACAATGTATGGTTATTAATAGAGCTTGATATGCAAAAAATGTTGAAATATGCATTTTATATGTATTGGCATATTATACATTAATGAAATTTGGGGTCGGATTCCAATATATATAAGAGATAAAATCTATCTTTTTAGAACTTGAATACCCTTCATAACTTCCATTTCAGCTTATTTTACAAAATAGCTCCAGGCTTGAACTTGAACTCGACTCGAAAGCTTGAGCTCGAACATAGCTTGAGTTGGCCCAAGTTGTTGATAGAACTGAGCTGAGCTGGCCACTATGGCTCGAGGACCGGGTTGAGCCGAACTCGAGTTGAGATAAGCTGCTGGCCGAATCGAGCCGAGCTATGCCAAGCTTGACTCGGTTCACCTCGGTGTCTAGCTCTAGCTATGATGATGTTGTTGGTGCTGCCGACGATGATTGATCCAGGCACCAAACTGCCCTCCAGGGAGGTTAGATACCTCAGCCCACCATCTACAGTAACCTCGCACTAGAAGCCCCCCTTAGGACCCATAATAACCGATAATGATCAACGACACGCCCAACCTTGACAAGCCAAGTGGGTCCTTGGACCTCGTCATTTTGAGACTGTAGGAGGCTCAACCACTAATGGATTGACCTTGTTTAAGTTAAAGGATTAAGGGCCAATGTCATTAATGTGGTCCACGGGATTCGACTGCACAATCATGTAGTGGCATTAACAAGTACTGACAAGGAATTATGTTTCAACTCAATATGACATCAAACTCTCAACCAGTGGTTCAATAATACATTGTAGAAGAAATCGACAAATGGTGTTCTTTTTCTAGTTAGAACCTTGTATGCATATGAGATGGATAGATAGGGATTCCTCTTTTAAATAAAGGTGCATTCACTACCCTCTACAACTCTTGACTGGTTACTACTCAAGGCATTTACTGAGGCGCTAAGCATGAAGAAGGTTGTTTGGAGATTTTCCCAAGGGACTCAGCCCATTCTTAATTTGCATCTGGTTTTTCTTGTACTTGCGTATCAGTCACTTGGTGAGTCCAATGCAGTGTTTGAAATATCGGTATCGCGTTACGTGTCGTATCCTTGGGATACAGATACGTATCGGTTATCGCACGAGATATATTGTTTGTATCAGGTAATTTATCGCACATTTTGGGAAACATGGGGAAACATTGGGAAAATGGTTAAAATTTTCAATGAAACTTTAGGAATTGTTAAGAAAGACCTTGATACACACTTTTAAATCATAACATCTCAAAAAAGAAGTGCACATAATAGGTTTCCTTTGTATAGGGTCCTATGCTATGCGTTGTTTGACTGAACTAATCCAACTATATTCAAATTGAATGCATAACATTTAGTGTGTATGTGATGATCATTTCATTAAGGGCTTGTTTGATTTTTCAGGTCAATGGTAAATACCATGTAAATAAGCAATGATTATTTCCTCTTTTATTTACATCCCTTTTTCCAATGATTGATTCAACCACTGCTTGTTTGATACAAAAATCAAGAAAGCCATGACATATTTGTGAGTCCCACCCCGATGCATGTCGCTTATCCACACAGTTCTTCTATTATGCCTCATAAATTTATGGCATGAGCTAGAAAATGAGATATATCCAAAGTTAAGTGGATTATGCCATGGGAAAAAGGGAATCAAACACTTACCATTACAAACATCTTAGGGCCAATGTTTCTTTTGGTGTGGGCCATTTGAGTGTTGGATCATCTTCATTTTTTCGCTAATTCCTCAAAATATTGTGGTAAAATGGATAAACGGAATGGATACATCATATACATTACCTTGGGGTCCATAATTTTAAACTAGCTCTTTTGAATGGGTCGATGTAAAAATTTGCATGGATTTTCAATAGGGTGAAATGGTAATGATTACTCATTTCAATGGTATTTACATGGCCCTTGAAAATCAAACATGCCTTAAATGCTCCTAAGTACATTGAAATTAGTCTCAATTAACAACTGGTTGAAGGGAAATTTCAAAAAAAATTAATATTTTAATAATATTTTATTAATTTGTAGTTACAAAGTTATTTTTATTTTCCGAAAATTGACAAGGACTTAACAAATCAGTAGATCAAGCCTCATACATGCTTGATTTCATGTTTGGAGTGCAACATTGCAAGCAATTTGGGAGAAATTTTGAAAATTTCCCAAAATTTTCACAAATCGGACCACCTACATTCAAATTTCGAAATTAGAGTGTATGTGATGATCATTACCTACATTCAAATTTCGAAATTAGGTGTATGTGATGATCATTTCATCAAATACTCCTAAATACTTCGAAATTAGTCTCAATTGACAGCTGGTTGAAGGATAATTTCGAAAAAAAAAAAAACATGAAAAACATGAAGAACCAATGGATATTGAAATCAAAGCTCCAACTCCATGATTTTTGCATGCAAAACATGAAAAACCAATGGATTTATAACCATTTGACACTGATTTAACATAATTTCAACAAAAAAAGGGATTAGAAATTGAAAATGCTCACCGGATCGAACATGTGGGATATATTGGAACTACCTGTGCGTTTCGTATTGCACAGGTCGGATACAAGATATATCATGGGATATATCGGCCAATATCGTCGATATTTAAAACATTGGTCCAATGTACCCTATGCACCAAGGGTCACATCTTGTTTCTTGTTTTTCGTGTTCTTTTGTATGTAAAGTTGAAGCAAGACTCTTCCACTGTGAGTGATGAAGCCTGGGAGCAGAAACAATAGATCCCACCTTCTTTATAAAACACATCTGTACATATTTTGTTGTGAATTGTGAATGAAAAGTGGTTTCCTAGCATATTCATGAACCTTAATGGCCTGATGGAGCAACTAGAGGTCTAAGACACTAAATCTTAAAACGAGACACCGATATATTTGCTTCTTGATTCATACTGATGTGATGCCAACAATGATGAGTTGTGATCCTATGTAGCTTCATTTGATGATGCTCTATGTTCTTGCCTATGGGTCATAATTTCTTCTTAGCCTACATATCAGAAACATTATTTCGAGTTGAAGAGAGGCATGGTAATCCTCCACAGACAACTCTCCCACTTGCATAGTAACAATCTCATGATGCAGCTGAAAATTTTGAGTAGGGTCATGGTGTCGGGAATACATGTTGGCAACCCGATCCCACAACTCCTCTGCGGTCTTCCTTTTAAGTAGAAGTCCGCTACTAATTTGTGGTTTCATAGAGTTGAGCAACCAAGTCATCACTGTTTTGTTGTCACTAACCCAATCATCATAGAATGGATCGGTCTCAGTAGGTGCCCTTTTGGTTCCAGTGATATATCCCAACTTCTCCCTCCCCTCGAGAAATGCTTGGTTGTCTTGGACTAGGTTAAGTAATTCGTCCCCTAGAGAAATGATGGCAGTGATGACAAGATTTGATTGCTGATTGGGATGCCCCTTTTGCTGGGCAAGTCACCTTTGGAATCATCCATAGGAGCCCTCAAGATATTAACAATAATAGGTACTGGGAATGAGCGGACCATAAACCATAAACCAATCTTCACGTGCACATGGGCGAGTAGACAAAAATCAACAATATATATAATTACATATTAGCCACTCATATCCATAAAAGGATACCCATCGATGTACTAGCTGGGTTCCAACCCATGGCTTAGCGGTAGACACTGTGTTTCATATTGATCAAGTTACTGTCAAATGGGTACCTTCCTTTGGTTTTCTCTAATGTCCGTGAGTTTGAAGTATGATTTTTCCTAAAATGACGAAAATGCCCACCAATTAATGAGATTACGTAGTAAGAATTAAATAGGTACCTCGATGTAAATATAATTTATGACATGTTATTAATTAAACAGGAAAAATCATGCTTTAAACTGATGGGCCATTTTTTCCATAACAAGTGTTATGACCCCATAATGTGCAACAATTGTTACTGTTACCCAAGTGGTATCATCAACCCAAGGTGCTGTTCTTATTGACTTGATTCCATTGACATGAGGTCTTTTGATCACCTTACATTACACGCTATCACCCATGATGACCTCAAAGAAAACCCCAATCAACCATTTGTTGGAGATATTGTCGAATTAAAATCTTGGAAACCAGAAAAACAAACTCGAAACAATATGACTAGAACCTGGCTAAAGCACGTATCAGATATGCTGTTCTTAAAGAGCGATTCACCCCCTCTCCTCTGTGATTAGAGATTGCTTGCGGGTTGCTGGCGAATTGCTTCCATGATACGGCAAGCCTTGTTTGGTCCCACGTGTAGCAATCATGAAGGGACCACCTTAAGAACTCGGTTAACATAGTCACTTTCTTTGGCAGACTCGGTGAATTTTTGGACTCGGTAATTTATTGAGTTCGAGAACTCAGTTTGTTATACAACTAAGAAAAATGGAGGAAGAGAGAATTTTTGTTTGTTTTTAGTGTTTTTTTTTTTTTTTTTTTCTCTCTTATAGATGAGATCATTCGATTCTAGATACTCCAGACCTAGAGGGGACCCGGTTTATATAGAGGGTGTAGGGATGGTCCTTGTGACCGTTTTGCAATTAAGCGGCTAGCCATTTTCTGATCGTTTTTTACTATTAGCACCACTGAATGCCGAGCCATTTTCGTACCGTTCACATTAGGTCGCGAGGGAGTGGCACGATATGCACGTGTGAAGTGCAAAGTGCGCCACTACCGCCTTTACAGCCACACTGCCCACGCGTGCGTTCCGATGCTCCGCACTGGAACACGCAACCCAAGCTCTCTCTCCCTCTTTTCTCCAAGTAAACTAAACATAAGATAGTGTATATAGTCTACAAACCTCCCATCTCTAAGCGATGTGGGACAAAGAAACTCACTTTTTCTCATATTTTCAAAGGGATTTTGGAGGGAAGATGAAATTTTGATTTGAATTTGAAAAAAAATTCATTATTTATTTTCACCAAAATAGTAGCAATTCTCAACACTATTGGGGCCCATGTCTAACATAACAGCACATTAAAGTCTGAAAAATTAGTCAATTGATTTAAATCTACTGCATATTGTCCATAACCTTAAGAAGTATTAACGAGCAAGTACTTGATTGAGGCTACTAGTGGTCTGACTGGATTGTCAGTGGCTTTTGGTTGTCTAGATGGATCATCACCGGTGCTCACTGATGGTTGAGGCAAGACTGTGGAGAGATCTAGATGCCCAGGCTTGACTGTCGGCAGGCCCTTGATGTCCCGGTTGGATGCAAGTAAGCGTTGGTGGTCTGGCTTGGATGTAGGTGGGCACGTGTGAGATATATACTTGCAACTCCTCTCATCATCAGGAGATTGTTGGCAAGCTGGGCATATGCAAGATATATGCTCTAGCTTGAGGGGGAGTTTAGGAGATTCTGAGAGTGTTGGTTTGCATATTGTGTGTGCGTGTGCACGCATTGTAATGCAGACCATTTAATTTATTAGGATTTTATTAATAACACTTTAGGGGAGAGGCTGATCATAATTTTTCTTTATCCTTTCTTCTCTCACACCTTTCCCTTATCCTTTCTTCCTCTTCTTCTCTCTACCATTGATTTTAAGTGACGAGACTGTTTGGCAATGGAGAATTCCTCATGAAACCATTTATTTGACTTGGATGGCTTACGAAATTGCTAGACTAATGCATTTCTAAACTTTGAATTATTAGGATTTTATTAATAAAACTTAAGGGGAGAGACTAATCTTAATCTTTCTTGATCCTTTCTTCTCTCACACCATTCCCTTATCCTTTCTTCCTCTTCTTCTCTCTACCATTGATTTTAAATGATGAGACTGTTTGCCATTCCTGACGAAACCATTTATTTGACTTGGATGGCTTACGAAATTGCTATAGACTAAATGCATTTCTAAACTTTTTCACTATTTATGGTGCGTTAGCTGCCATAGAAGTATCTTTTAGCTGTCACACAATGTTTTGATTCATCTATGCTACATTAAATTTCTTGTCTTATCTATTTACTTGCCTGTATCTGCACTAGGTTTTTGATCTATATGGAATTGGAGCTCGTAAGGCCTTCTGTCCGTCAAATATGTTGAAAGAACTTAATCTGAAGGTGATTACTAAGATTAGTTTTCCACTTTATGCTGAAATCCCACAATTCAGATCTTAGTTTATGTTCCATTGTCCTTGATGCCTAATTTTTCTTTCCTGGAATGGCACTTCAATCTGTTGGTAAACTTTGGCCACTTGTGGTCATGCACTTAACTTCCCACTCATTTTCTGTTTTATTCTACTTCAAATAGTCTCATTATACATGCTCATAAGCATATATCTACAGATTCAACATTGGTCAGCATAGTAATTAGAGTTCACTGTTCAAAGGACAGCCTGTTTATTGCTTTTTAGATTAGGGCAACAGACATACCATAGGCAACCACTTCTCTCGAAGAATACATGTTTGACTTTTAAATCATAAAAGATCAGCTTGCAACCCGAATGGCTGCTCTTCTCTTGATCTGTTAGGAAGGAGTAGCATTAATCAGTGCTTGCAGAAAAAATGGAAATCAATCCTTTTGCTTGATGAAGTTCAACGTTATGCCTGTCTTTGTAAATTGTAATACCAGACACTTCATGTTACTATGCACCAGATGTGAAGTTTTAATACTGCTTTTCTCTTTATCCGTTGGGGAGGAGTAGATGTTTCCAGAAAAAACGGAAATCAATTCTTCCATTTGGGTTGTGTTTAAGTTGGGTTATCAAGTTTAATCCAAGCATCAGGTTATGTTTTCTAATGTAAATTGGTTAAACCGCTCACCTTTTACTTGACTAAATTCACCCTTTATGCTTGATCTTTGTAATACTGCTCCACTTCATATTACTATGCACCAGATGTGAAGTTCTAAATGTACTTTTTATCATGCTTATTCCAAGCATATTGGGCATGTGCTGAGTTGTGATTCCTTATAAGGATTTACCAAAGCAGTTTTGATTCCAAGTTTCTGACCATTTTTGGGTAAGTCTCTAGAAGATTTGGATAGTTTAGGACATGCTCCCAAAAGATTTCTCTTGATTTCTATTTTAGGCCTGCCTGTTTAGATTGCCGAAACGTAATGAGGAAACACCATTTCTATAGAAACAATGTTTCTGTTTGTTTCTGAAAATTTCCTGGAAAGGTCATTTCCATTTCCCTCCCATTTCTTGAAAAATGCTCCTTCGTTTCCTTGCCTGTGGTTAAGAAGGTAATTTCCAAGATTTTGAGGAAAATATGATGAAACAACCCCACATGTTAGCCACATGTGCCACGTCAATCTCCACGCATCCCACATGTACTGCCATCTATCTTCAAGCATCCCATGTGTACCACCATCTATCTTCAAGCATCCCAGGTGCTAGTGCTGGTGTGTAACATGTGTCACATATGCCCAGTGTTCGAAATATTAGTATCGCGTTACGTATCGCACCAATGGGATACGTATCGCACCCTTGGGATACAGATATATCGGTTGTATCGCGTTACGTATCGCACCCTTAGGATACAGATACGTATCGGTTATCGCATGGGATATATCGGTTGTATCGCGTTACGTATCGCACCCTTGGGATACGTATCGCACGGGATACGTATCGCACCCTTGGGATACGTATCGCATGGGATATATCGGTTGTATCGCGTAAAGACATCAATATACACTTACAAGTCAAAACATTATAAAAATCAAGTGCACATAATAAGTTTTCTTTGTATGGGGTCCTAATCTATGCGTTGTCTAATTGAATTGATGCAAGTATATTCAAAGTCTATTCATATAATTTATAAATGTAAGAAGACGTGTGGAAACACAAGCAATACATTCAAAAGCAAAAGAAGAAGTACTAGATTAGGTTACATACGTGTTTGATTTTGATTTTTTTCAATTTTCCATAACTCGGTCATTCTCCTCCAAATCTCGAAATCGAAGCTCCCAATCCATGATTTTTCATGAAAAACATGAAAAATCATGGATTTGTAACAATTTGACACTGATTTAACATGATTTACAAAAAAGAAGAGTATTGAAAAAAAATAAAAATGCTCACCAGATCAAACATGTGGGATATATCCCACTACTTGTGCGTTTCATATCGCACATGCGGGATACAAGATATATCGTGGGATATATCGGCCGATATCGTCGATATTTAAAACACTGCATATGCCACTGCCCATCTTGAAGTCCTCCACATGTGTCACATGCACCAATGCAGTGTTTCAAATATCGATACTATCGGCCGATATTATCGGTATCGCACCACTGCGAGACGATATACTCGTGATACCCTCCGGAAGATACCAAAAAATTCCAAATCCAGATATCGGCCGATATTATCGGCGATATCGCACAATATTATCGGCGATATCGCACGATATATCGACGATATCACGCCATTTCATCTCCATTATTGTCGGACATCAACGCACGGACAGTCACAAGTGGACTGCAGGGGACTCACGAGTCCCACTGTAGCTAACCACTCACACGCCATAAAAATCCGATCCGAGCAATGGAGAATAAAAAAAATTGAATTAGAAAAAAAAAAGAAAGAAATCAGAGGGTACCTGGCTGTAGCGGTGATCGGAGGTGGGCCATTCGACAGGTAAGTGCGATTTGCTTCCCATTTTCTTCATCTTCCCTCTTTCTCGGAGATTCTGGCGAGGAATCAGGCCGGATCGACTCACCGTTCCTTCCGGAACGAGATTTGAGGGGACGAACTGGATCGGACTGCGTGGATGGAGCCATGGAGGTGAAAATGAAGAGGGAAAGTGAAAAGAGGGGCGGATGGGGAAATTGGATTGCGTACTGAGTTACGTACGCTCTTATCGTACTGAGTAAACTCTGTAGGGCCCATTGTTTAGTATCTAGTTCATCCATGCCGTCCATCCGTTTTTCTAGATCATTTTAGGGGTGGAGCCCAAAAATAAAGTATATCAAAATCTCAGGTAGACCATACCAAAGGAAACAGTGGAAGTATTGATTTTCACCGTTGAAATATTTATAAGGCCCCCAATGATGTTTATTTGTCATCCAAACTGTTCATAATATCACAAAGACATGGATGAATGGAAATGACAAATATCATCTTGATCTAAAACTTCTGTGGGCCCCAAGAACTTTTCAACAGTAGACTTCAATTCAAATTGTTTCAGGTGGTGTGGTCCACTTGAGCTTTGGATATGATTAATTTTTCTTTCAAAAGCCCTGAAATTATATGATAAAATGGATGGACGGATTTGATAAAATGCATGAATGACAGTGGGCCCCACACAGTTTACTTAGTACATAGTGCGCAATCCGCTTCGGCGGATGGAAATAGGATTGCGTACTAGTTACTCGGTACGCTTTTATCGTACTTAGTAAACTCAGTTGTGGTCCACCTTGAATGTGTGCGGTTTATCCAATCCGTCCATACGTTTTTTCACATAATTTTATACGTTGAGCCTAAAATTGAAGCATATACAAAGCCCAAGTGAACCATACCACTAGAAACAATGGGAATAGTGATTTCGACCGTTGAAATCTTTCTAGTGCCCAAAGTGATATTTATTTCTCATCCACCATGTTCATAAGATAAAAAAGACTTGGATGAAGTGAAATAAAAAATATCAGCTTGATCTAAAACTTCGGTGGCCCCTAGAAATTTTCAATGGTAGACACTCATTTCACCCTATTTCCTGTGGTGTGGTCTATTTGATCTTTGGATATAACTTTTTTTTGGTATATGGAGCTGAAATTAACTTTTAAAATGGATGGACGGTGTGGATCAAATAGATAAATCACAGCGGATCCCACAGAGTTTACTCAGTACGCTTAGCATACTGAGTTACTCAGTACCCAATCCGCTTCCCCGCTGATGGGGTACATGGTTTCCACTGTTGAAACCTTTCTCCACTGATTTCTATGGTGGGGTCCACTCGAGCTCTGGATCTGACCCATTTTTTGGCTCATGCTATAAAATGATCTCTTCAAATGTATGGACGGTGTAGATAGAAAAAATACATCATGGTGGGACCCACGTAACTTGGTGACGTATCGTGCACCCGTCACTGACGGGCATTCACGTTGGATTGCGTACTCAGTACGCTCTTATCTTACTGCGTAAACTCTGTTGGGCCCACCGTGATTACACGTGGTTTATCCACGCCGTCCATCCGTTTTTACTGATCATTTTAGGTGTTGAGCGCTAAATTGAACCATATCCACAACTCAAGTGGACCACATTACAGGAAATAGTGTTGAATGAACGCTGACCATTAAAAACGTTGTGGGAGCCATAAAAGCTTTGGAACAACCTGATATTTATTTTTTCCCTTCATCTGGGTCTTTAGGACCCAATCAACAGATTGGATGTCAAATAAACAGTATAGTGGGCCTTAGGAGGAATTTAATGGTGGATATCCAATCATTATTGTTTTCCTTTGGTGTGGTCCACCTTCGATTTACATCCCTATGATTTATTGTATCAATCCCTAAAATGATCCGTAGAAATGGATGAACGGAATGGATGAAACAAATACATTATGGTGGGGCCCACAAAGCACCGACCACCAGCCATGAGGCCGGTGTCAGGGGGAGTAGCCAATCCATCTCCCCGTGCACGTTGCGTAGGCAGACTGTCTACTGAAGTGACGCACCAAGTTTTGTGGGGCCCACCAAGATGTATGTGTTGTATCTACACCGTCCATACATTTGGGTATATCATTTTAAGGCATGAGACAAAGAATGAGTCAGATCCACTGTTTTCTGGGACTTAGAAAATTTTAATGGTGGGCGTCACTCTCTCCACTGTGTTCTATGGTGGGGTGCATTTGAGCCTTGGATTTGACTCATTCTTTGGCTCCTGCCTAATGAATTGGTTGTGTTTTCATACATGACTATGATATATTTATAAATATCATGCATTCAATTTAAATATAGCTGCATTAGTTCAGTTAAACATCGCATAACTTAGGACCCTATACAAAGGAAATTTATTATGTGCATCTTTTTTTTTTGAGATGTTATGATTTAAAAGTGTGTATTAAGGGCCTTTTTAACAATCCCTAAAGTTTCATTAAAAAATTCAACTATTTTCCCAATGTTTCCCCATGTTTCCCAAAAAGTATGATAAACTATGCGATACAAACGATATATCCCGTGCGATAACCGATACGTATCTGTATCCCAAGGGTGCGATACATTGTGCGATACCGATATTTCGAACACTGCACCAATGTGCCATTGACCATCTTCAAGCCCCCTGTATGTACAATAGTCCATTTTTTGAGTGCCCTACATGTGCCAATGTGCCACCAACTATCTTCAAGCGTCCCACATGTGCCAATGTGATGCATTTGCCATAATCCATTTTGAGTGCCCCGCATGTGCCACTGACCATCTTCAAGTGTCCCACACGTGCCATCGTCCATCTTTAAGGGCCACACACATGCCAATTGTGCCACTGTCCATCTTCAATCACCCCACATGTGCCTACATCCCACATGTGCCCTATGTGCCACATGCTACAATCCTTCTTCAATGCCACACGTGCTACCTTCCATCAAGTAAAATTTCCATTAAAATCTGTTTTTGACAACTGATGCACCCTTCCTTCGCCCAATTCAAGACAAGAGTCCAACCCACGAATCAGGCCATTAGTTCCAACCCAAGTGCTTTCATGTGGAAGACATTCATTATGTATGGCTTTGTGACCCTACTGCATGCATGGGAAATGATAAGAAATTTTGGAATTCTTACATGTCTTGGAGATTTGTATGGTTTCAAAACTTTTTATTTATTTATTTATTATCGTAGAAAGATGTTGTAAGCATTGGGAATTTGTGATTGTATTCAATGAATTTATGACGGTTGGTGTAATGGGTCTATATAAGTACCCATTTTGTAATGAGAAAAAATGTTGCATCTTGAGTTAAAAAAAACTAATAAAAATTCATGGAGTGCTGTCTGATAATAGCAATCTTATGAATAGTTTTTTAATGCCCAGAATCAGTTCCATTTGAGCTTTGTTTTGTTTTTCTGTTTTCTTCCCTCTTAAAGTAGACTTGTTAAGGTTTCTTTTGTCATTTGAATCACCTCAATCTGAGTTGTATTCAAGGAGATACAGCATTTTGAAGACACGGTATATAGTCGTCCTATTGCAATCTTTGACAACTGCATTGTGTTGCATCACCAAAAGATAGATATGGAAATGGAGGAAAAATATGTCAAGAAAACCTTATTGAAAAATAATAAGCAGAAACAGCTTTTTCTTTCACATTATTTCCTGAAAAATGATGGTTCCCTGGAAACATCATTTCCTCCATTTTTTTCTTCCCAATGAATCCAAACAGGCCCTTTAAGGAAACTCAAATCTGGCCTTTTCTTCTCCATGCATATTGTATGAAATAGCCTGCCTGGAGAACGTGAATATTTGGCTAGCAGTGCTTGTATAGCTTGAGCTTCGGTGATTAGTTTGAGATATCATGTTAGGTCACTATGATTGCTTTCTTTTATGAGTTTTCACCAGAACTGTTGATACATAAATATATTTTTCCCTTTAGTTCTTGCTTATGTTATGAAAGTAAAATAACCAAACTTTTTGTATTAGTACAACGATAAACACATATGAAAGACCCATAAACAAGGAGCATGACTCATAGAAGCACTCTATGAAAGGCTAGGTTTCTCCTCTCAATCATCAATTCTCTAGCCACGATGATGTATATTAGATGAATTGAATTGACACCTCTTAAGACCTAATTTGAGGTTCTGATCTGCATTCGCATTAAACCTGGATCTTTAGGTTGAGTCACACCATCTAGTAGGAGCCCTATACCTCAAAATAATCCTATCACAAGGTTAGGGAAAAGTAGCAAAGAAATTGTTTCATTGACCACTCATTTATGAAGGAATCTTTACATATGTATGTACTTCTTCCAAAGCAAAAGAATCCCTTATCTAGTTGTAACCTAAATTACCTAATCCTCTATTTAAGAAAATATTCATAATGACCAAGATACCCGATACCCCTAAATCACGCAAGAACAATACAAATTTTCCCTAAATCAGCTGTAATAGACTCAATTGATGTTGGATTCTCTTGATCTTAGCACATTTCGAGACCTAATGAGATGTTATTTTGACATTGTTTAACACCTGAAAAGTGGACCACAAATAGGTGGCAAGAGCGCTGAAGGGAAACTTGACTAACAAATCATTAACTCTAATAATTAACAAAATAATATAGTTTTTATTGATTAATTAAATAATAAAAACTTAAGTAATTAAAAACTTTATTATTTAGTTAATTAAAGAGACACTACTGTACGACCACCTGCCTTTTTCGCTATTGACAAAGCAATGCCTCCTTTTAAAGTATTTCCATGTCAGTGCCTAAGTTTTAAGAAACACGGTCAATACATCACTTGTTTGACTTCGACTTGGGATAGGTAACGGAAAACTTCGTTTTCTTGTAAAAAGTTAATTACCCTTGAGAATTTGAAAAGGTGATTTTATCCATGATCTTATACCAGCCCCAACTGACGATCACAGAAAAGACAAGTTAGACAGATTGCCGTATGGTTGCCTACCTTTTTCGCCATTGACAAATCAGTGCCTCCTTTTAAAGTATTTCCATGTTAGTGCCTAAGTTTTAAGAAATATGGTCAATGTATCGCCTGTTGGACTTTGACTCATGGATGGGTAATGAAAAACTCCGTTTTCTATTAAAAAGCCGATTTTACCCTTGAGAATTTGAAAAAGGCGAATTTACCCTTGATTTTATACCAGCCCCAATTGACGATCGTAGAAAAGATAGGTTGGAGAACTGAAGTTCGGTGGGGTTCATTGACACTGTTGAACTTCGCCATCCATCCATTTTGCCAGCTCATTTTGAGGAATGGGAAAAAAAAATGAACCACATCTGTAGCTCAAGTGGACCACACCACAAGAAACAAATGGGAATTGAATGCCTACCTTTGAAAACTTCTCGGGGGCTACAAAAGTTTTGGATGAAGCAAATATTTGTGTTTTCCCTTCATCCAGGCCTGTGTGACCCTATGAATAGGTCGGATGGAAAATAAACATCACGGTGGGCCTTTGGAAGGTCTCAATGGTGGACATCATTATTTCCATTGCTTCATGTGGTGTGGTCCACTTGAGCATTGGATCTACCTCCTTTTTTGGCTCATGCCTTAAAGTAATTTGTCGAAATGGATGGATGAGGTGGATAAAACACATACATCACGATGGGCTCCACATAGTAAGGTTAGGGGTGAAAAGTAGGTGAAACCTTGATGTTTCAGGACTCCGATTGCGTAGTGTAGAACACAACATTGAGGGCGATATTGTGTCGACGTGGCAAGGTTTAATGCATCCCACTTTGATGTATGTGTTGTATATCCACATTGTCCATCCGTTTTGGTAGCTCATTTTAAGGCATGAGCCCAAAAGTGAAGCATATCCAAATCTTAGGTGGACCACACCATAGGAAACGTTAGGGACTGAACGCCTACCGTTGAAAACTTCTTGGGGGCTAGAGAAGTTTTGGATTAAGTTGATATTTGTGGTTTCCCTTCATCCGGGTCTGTATGACCTTATGAACAGGTTGGATGGAAAATAAACACCATGGTGGGCCCTAGGAAGGTTTTAATAGTGGGCTCCATTGTCCCCATTGCTTTCTGTGGTGTGGTCCACTTGAGCTTTGGATTTGCCTCATTTTTGGGCTCATGCCCTAAAATGATCTAGCAAAATGGATGGATGGTTGGTGTAGATTATAACATATACATAATGGTGGGGCCCACAAAACTTTGCCACGTCAACACAATACTGTCCTAGTTGTTGTTTTACACTACGCAATCCAAGTCCGGTTTTTCATCTCATTTAGAAACAACTCTTCATCAGACCCGAGGACATGCAAAGTATACTTAGGTGACCATGGTTCAATGATCCAGGTTACTGGTGTGTTGGACTCCACCTTGCATTGACTATGCCCCTAAAAACTCCCTGATCGTAGGTTTTTAAGCACTGATGTAGGCCTCCTTTTTCAGATGAATATTGATGATCCCTCACCCATTTATTAGGAGGCCAAGATTTGTCTGGTTGGGATTTATCTCTAAGGAGTAGATTTTTGGGTATTATCAATCTATGGTGGACCCAATAGATTAATGGCCTAGATTACTGAACCATGGGCCACAATTTTACAAACTGGAAACCCTTGTATAGGGTGCGGTGGAAGGACTTATAATTCCTCATTGAATGCTTATTACTTTTCTTATCCTTTGATTGATAGAGAAATTGTTGTGTGTGTGTGATCTAGGGTTCAATCCCTAGTAGTGTTGCCTTTCAAAAATAAAATAAAATAAAGAAATAAAGAGTTACATCGAGAGTCCAGAGATATGATGTGATGTTGGATCTGCGTTTCCATTTTCTTTGACGGAAGTGGATTGCACCACTGGTGACGAGACTCTATGGGGCCCATCATGATGTATGTGTTTTATTCATTTCGTCCATCCGTTTTGCAAACTCATTTTAGGGCATGAGCCTAAAATTGAAGCATATCCAAAGCTCAAGTGGACCACACCATAGGACAAAGTGTGGATAATGACGTCCACCATTGAAACATCTCTAGGGCCCACAACAATGGTTATTTGGCATCCAACCTGTTCATAAGGTCACACATACCTTGGTGAAGGGAAAACACAAATATCAGCTTGATCCAAAACTCTTATGGTCCCCAAAAAAGTTTTTAATAGTAAGCATTCAATCTCCATTATTTCCTTTGGTGTGGTCCACCTGACATTTGGTTCCGCTTCATTTTTTAGGCTCTTTCCCTAAAATGAGGTGGCAAAATGGATGGACATTGTGGATATATCACACATACATCAAGGTGGGCCCACAGTTAGGGCCTTGCCCACTAAGCTATCACCCCACCCATGTCCATAAACAGGGGCATTGTCGCCATTTACAAAATACTTGCTAAATCGGAATTGCTTGGCATTAACATAGATGAAGATGAGCTGGAGAGTTTTGCCGCCATTTTTGGTTGTAAGTCCGGGTATTTCCCTTCTATTTATCTCGGGCTGTCATTATGTATTGGAAAGCCGACGGTTCATCTTTGGGACAGGGTGATTGAGAGGGTCGAGAGGAGATTGGCTTGTTGGCAAGGTCAATATATTACGATGGGGGGTCGCTTAACCCTTATCAAGACGGTGTTCTCAAACATGCCCATATACTTTATGTTCCTCTTCAAGTGTCCTACTTCAGTGCTTGCTAGACTAGAGAAGTTAAGGCGTGACTTCTTGTGGAGGGGACCAAGTGAAGGAAAAAAGTTTCATCTTCTTAACTGGGACGAAGTTTGCAGGCCTATTTCAGAAGGAGGGGCAAGGATTGTACCTTTGGGAGCCATGAATATCACGTTGCTTGGTAAGTGGATTTGGAGATTCAGAGTGGAAGAGGAAAGGCCTTGGAGAGTTGGTGGCCGCCAAGTATGGGACACAAGAAGGTGGATGGTTTGTGAGAAGGTCGTCCATGTATCGGGTTTCCGCTATGTGGAAAGCAATCGCGACGACCGAGCATTTTTTTTGGAAATGTATATTCTGTGGTTGGGGACGGGCTTCGCACTCGCTTTTGGGTTGATGTTTGGTGCAGTGACTCGGTGTTGCAAGTTACTTTCCCTAGTATTGCTCATCTTGTGCCCGATCAATTCGTTGTGGTAATGGATTGTTTCTCCATTGTTGCTGGCTCCATAGTTTGGGCCCCTCCATGTAGGAGGAATCTCACAGATGTAGAAGTTGGGGAGTATGCTAGCCTGCTGGATGTTCTTCGGAGTGACAAGATTGATGTACAGGAGGTTGACGCCTTTTCGTGGGCAGCCAACCCATCTTGCAGATTTTCTATCAAGTCTCTATTCACGTTGGGCCTTTGAGGCGGCTTCCCTCTCATCCATTCCATCATTGGTTTTATGGCGCTCCCCCTTGTGTTGCGGTTTTCCTGTGGTTAAATTGTCGGCAGAGGATTTTGACGATAGACAATTTGCAAAAGAGGGCCATGATCGTTCCTAACATCTTGCCTTATGTGTTTGGCTAGGGAGGAGACTGTTGACCATCTGTTCATCCATTGTGCCTTCGCTGACAAAGTGTGGACTGTGGAGTCACTTATCGAAGTTCAGAACAGATTGGGTGATGCCGACTTCAGTGGGGGGAACTTCTGTGGGCATGGCATTGGGGTGGAGCCAGGAAGATCGGGAAAGCGTAGTGGTGGTTGCTAATTATGGTCATTTTTTTGGGCCATTTGGGGAGCCAGGAATGCTTGTTGCTTCAGGAACGTTCCTGTGATGGTGGGCAATGTCATTATGAGAGCGCAAGCTCTCTCAATGGAGTGGTCGTAGTTGTTGTAGGCCTTCTAGGATTTTGTTTTGTGCCTTTTGGCGTTGGGTTGGTGTATTCTTTGCTCGCTTTTGGTGAGCTTTCTTAATAAAGTGATTGTTATCCTTAAAAATATAAAAAATACAGTCGTGTCAAAATCCTATGATTTACGATTTAAGTTGAATCTTAAGCAAAAACAAATTGAATCTCAGCTTTGAATCCCCTTTTATATGAATCCTACGATTTTATGATTTGAATCCCTACAATTTACTATTCAAATCTTGATTTACAAATCAAATTATACTTGCTTTCTTCTATTTTAAGCTTCACTTGGCTTTCATTTTATGTTTTTAAATTTGTGGGGGCTTTAAGAATCGTCTAGAAAAGACCTTTCAAAAAATAAAGAAAAAAGAATCGTTTAGAAAAGGTAAATTATTTTTTTCTTCTTTATAAGAGATTAGATGACACATGTTCTCTTCAATGTTAAATCGTAGGCCTAGTTATTTTATTTTATTTTATTTATTTATAAAAATGATTTCTTACTTGCTAATTGGTTGAAACACCAAATTAGTTTATGACTTATATAGAATGTTTTTATCAATGGTTACAATCACGTTGACTTATATGCAGTGTTTTAAATATCGACACTATCGACTGATATTATTGTTATCGGCCTCTGTCGACACGAAACCCCTCAGAAATACCAAACATTTCTAGAAATCCTTGTATCGTGCAATATATCGCATGATATCGCATTATATTTTGCGATATTGCCAATATTATCATATTTCTCATGTTTTATTGGGGGATTTTTTCGATGCTTAAGTACCCGAAAAAATCGAAAAAAATAAAATAACAAAGGGGAAAGGCTTTAAATCCATGTAAGAGGGGATTTCAGTACTTGTAGAAGCAGATTGCATGATTGGATGTAGAATTTGGTGGGTCATGATCGACAGTGGCGAAAAAATATTGAATTCTCTGTTTTTTTCTTCAAATAGATGATAGATTGAAATTGCAAAGGCGATTTCAGCAACAAGTCTGCAAAAATCCTAGAGATATGCAGTTTGGGTGAGAGATTTTAGGGTTTTGGAAACTTCTTTGTTTAAAAATGGCTTCGGAAGCCCTTTTATAGGGTTGCGGATTGTGTATTATCCCCACCAGGTCTATAATTAGAGATGGACGGTCCTGTTGGGGGCTTTGTGGGGTCCACTTTGATGTATATGTTTTATCTAATCCGCCCATCGATTCTAGAAGATCATTTTAAGGCATGATTAAAAAAATGAGACATATCAAAGGCTAAAGTGGACCACACCACAGGAAGTAGTGGAGATTGAACGCTTACCGTTGAAAACTTCCTAGGGCCCATCGTGATGTTTATTTGCCATCCAACTTGTTAATAAGGTCACATAGACCTAGATAAAGGTAAAAAACTAAATATCAATTTGATCCAAAACTTCTGTCGTTGCAAAAAAGTTTTCAATGGTAGGCGTTCAATCTCCACTGCTTCCTGTGGTGTGGTCCACTTAAGCCTTCAATCTGCCTCTTTTTTGAGATCATGCCTTAAAATGACCAGTGAAAATGGATGGATGGCATGGATAAAACATATACAACATGGTGGGCCCCATAGATCCCTCGACAGGTCCGTCGGCCTCTTACTACATCCTGGTGGGGTTAGTATCCAATCAATGCCCTTTTTACGAGAGATGATTAGTTGTTACCCTAGTAACATAGGTTATTACCTTTACGGTGGGGCTGATTTAGTTTATATTGATGGGGTTATTACCTTTACGTCCATCCATTTTTCCAGCCCATTTTAAGATGGGGTCCCAAAAGTTAAGCAGATCTAGATCTCAGGTGGATCACACCACATGAAACAATGGTGATTGAGTGTCACACCATTATAAATTCAAAAGGGCCCATCGTAGGTTTTCTTAATGTTTATTTGCAATTCAACCTGTTGATAATGTCAAGAAGATCATAATGAAGGGAAAATACACAGATCATCTTGATCTTAAACTTTTGTGGCCCAAAAAGAGTTTTTAATGGTCATTCATCTCTGTTTCTTGTGGTATGGTCACCCTGAGATTTTGATCTTCTTAAGGTTTGGGATCGCACCGTAAAATGAGATGCAAAAAATAGATGAACGGTTTGGATATACAAAAAATACATGAAGGTGGGCCCCACACGGTTAAGAGTAACATCCACTAAGGTGTTACTCGGGTAACAACGTATTTGCTCCCCCTTTTATGTGTGACTTTCTTATGCGCAGTCGCAATCGCAAGTCGACGTGCTCCATGGACCCCACTATGATGTCATGTGTTTTTAATGTAGGGGCATTTTCACACCGGGCTCGAGTGGGGTAGCCCGTGGGATGCGGGGATACACTCGGGGTGCGTGACCCATGTGATTTTGGGGCCCACGGGGGAGGTCTCGTGTTCGAGACTCCTCACCGGGGGTGATTAATGCGTATTTCACACCGGGCTTGAGTGGGGTAACTTGTGGGATGCGGGGACACATTCGGGGTGGGCAGCCCGTGTGAGGCGGTACCCATGTGATTTGGGGCCCACGAGGGGGTTTTCGGCCGATGTCCTAACCTATGCGATGTGGGGCCTGGGCTATGAGACAGAAATTAATTCGCCATACTCTAAGAGTTCGAGCTTTTAGAGCAACCGGTTAATTGTCCTGCATCAGTTTTATCTGCACTGTCCATCTATTTTGGATGATTAATTTAGGGCATGAGCCAAAAGATGAGTTAGATCCACATTTCAGGTGGACCACACTAAAAAAAACTAGTGGTGATTTAACGATTAACATTAAAAACTTCTTTGGCCCACAGTAATGTTTATTTTGCCATCCAACCAATTTTTTGGGCCCGTTGATTTATCACATAAGATCTGGATGAAGAGTACCAAATATCAGCTTGATCGAAACTTTTGTGGCCCCCAAAAAGTTTTTAATGGTGGCCATTGAACGACCACTGTTTCATGTGGTGTGGTCCGCCTCAGATTTGAATCTGCCTCATTTTTTGGCCCATGCCCTAAAATGATTTGCCAAAATGAATTGACGGTGTAGATGCACCATATTATATCTCACCCAATGCGATGGTTGACCATGATTTGAGGAAGTGGATTGCGTAGCGGGCATGGATTTGGGGAAGCCGATTAAACTCTTTGGGGCCCACCTCGATGTATGTATTGCATATCCACACCGTCCATCTGTTTGGGCTACTTATTTTATGGCATGGTCTCAACAATGAAGTAGATACAAGTTTCAAGTGGACCACACTAGAAGAAACAATGGTCAATGATCTCCCACCATAAAAAACTTCCTAAGGTCCACCGAAATGGTTATTAACCATCCAACCTGTTGATAAGTTCATTCAGACTTGGATGAAAGGATAAAAAATATCAACTTGGATGAAAGGAAAAAATAACCTTCCCCAATTAGTTGGAATGAGGCTTAGATTATGATAAATAATAAACTTACTAAAATAATGACTTAAAGACTAAATTTATGGACTTCTGGATCAATGGCTTGATTGAACCACATGTTGGGTACATTAGACAGGTCCACCTCATTGGCCAATAGATCTATTGGATCACCATCAGTAACCCCAAAAAATGGTTGGATAAATATTTGAGGCCAAGTTCACTGATCAATCAGATTGTGGGGCCAATTCCTTTTTGGATAGATCATGAGGTTCGCTCTTCATCATAGCCACTATGCATCATTCCTTCCTAGTTTTGAAGATTCATCCTCAATTTAGAACTGTAAGTCTGTAATACATGTCCATCGTGCTATTGTCGGCTTTGGGGGGTTTCAATCTACTTTGCTAGGTCGCCTTGATCATTAGTGCGCATTGTTGCTTATTTTGTCCGATACAAACATAATTTGATGTTGTCCATCTTGAATCGTCAGTGTAGATTGTTTGGGCAAGATGAACAAGTTCATATTTGTTAATTGGACCATTGATCCATCCATTAGTTATTCTCGTCAATCTATTTGTCGATTACTCTCAAGATTTATACAAGGATCTTTCTTTTGATTTGGTCATTAATCCAAAATTGATCCATCAAAAAGTTCTTTAGTCAATCTAGCCAGTGATCATGTATATATATATATATATATATATATATATATATATATCTTTCATATATGGATAATAGATCTATGGATCTATCCATATATTCATGCATTGGTGCTTTTGGAGGTTTCACAGGACTAACATACTCATCCATCTGCATATCAATCTTTGCTTCATCCATTAATTCTCTTGTATTTTTTCATCTAAAGGCTTCTTGGGACTGGTGATCTTCTCAGTAAGTAGCTTCATGATGAACTCTGTTTTGTCTATCTTAAATGAGTATGTAGTCTTCTCCACATCATGAATGACGTTTCAGTCTTGTATCCATAATAATCAAAGATGCATATTATAATGGTCCATTAGATTGACAATGCACGAACCTCTTCAAAATACTCTTCTCCAAGTGAATATGACACAAGGTACCATTGATTTGGGAGTTCTTAGCACTTTGGAAGGTAAAGTAAAGTTTGATAGTTTCTTTATTGCCTCCTCGGATATTGAAGTTCTCAACATTGTTTCCATTGATTACCATCCAAATGACTTTCTCTATGCCATACATCATCATCATCATCATCTAAGCCTTATCCCAACTAATTTAGGTTGGCTACATGAATCCTTTTCCACCATTTCACTCTAGCAAGGGCCATAACTTTAGTTAGATCATAGGTCATCACATCTTTTCTTAGTATATCTACCCATGTCCTTTTGGGCCTTCCCCTTGCCCCTTTAAAGCCTTTACCTTGTATCAACTCACTCTTAACCGGACGAGTTCTTGGTCTTCGTTGCACATGACCAAACCATCTAAGTCTACTGCCCCTCATCTTGTTACCTATTGGTACTACTTCGAAATTCCCTTGAATGCATTTATTTCTAATTCTATCATTGTCTTACCACACATCCATCTTAACATCATCATTTCAGCTACACATCCTACGAACATGTGGTTCCTTAACTGCTTAACATTCCGTCCCCTAAAGCATGGCTGGTCTTATAGCCATCCTATAAAATTTCTCTTTTAGTTCGAGTAGTACATGACGATCACATAAAACTCCAGAGGCACATATCCATTTCTTCCACCCTTCTTGTATTTTTATTTTTATTTATTTATTTATTATTATTATTTTTTTTTTGAAGACACAGGGTGTCCCCACCTCTTTTTTGAAGTGAGACTAATCCCTACGGATACACGCAATCACCCACAACCACGTGTATCGGGTAAAGCCAAAAAAAAATAAAAATAAATGTAGCTTTATATTTATGCCCTCCCTCGTCTTATCAATCAAAACCATGTCATCTGCAAACAACATACACCATTGGATTTCTTCAGACAAATGCCTCGGTAATTCGTCTATAACCAATGCGAAAAGGTTTAGGCTTAATGCCGACCCCTGGTGCAAGCCTAAAGTAATTGGGAACCACTAGTGGTCCTCACATTTGTTACTACTCCCTCATAAATATCCTTAATCATGTCAATATATTCTTTTGAAACTCCTTTCTTTTCCAACACCCACCAGATTAACTACTTAGGGACCCTATCGTAGACTTTATCTAAGTCAATAAATACCATGTGGAGATCCTTCCTCATCTTCACATATTTCTCCATCAATTGTCTAAGGAGGAAAACAACTTCAGTGATAGACCTCTCTGTCATGAAACCAAACTGATTTTTTGATACATTCGTCTCATGCCTTAGTCTTTACTCAATTACTCTTTCTCAAGGTTTCATGGTATGGCTAATAAGTTTAATCCCATGATAGTTAGTGCAACTGTATATGTCTCATTTATTCTTCCAAATAGGCACCTTAATACTTTTCCTCGATTTGTTTGGTATTTTCTTCGATCTTACAATCTTGTTGACCAATTTTGTCTACAAAAATAACCTAGTATCTTCCACACACTTCCAAACCTATATTAGTATACCATTTGGTTCAAGGGCCTTTCTTGCTTTCAACTTTTTTTTGAAGGATCTGTTTTCATCTTTTTCAATGTGTATCTCACTTCAAATATACTTATCCTATGAAAGTATCTATGGACTCCGACATCATTTGAGTTTATGGTTCCTTTTATCTCTATCTCTTAGAGTGATTGTCATTTAACAATTTCTGAATAACATTGTTTTCTCTTTTTAATTTCCACCACCTAGCTTTTGGATGCCTATTAATTTCATTAATTTCTTCCATCTCTTAGTGTAAACATCCATAGCTATTAACCTATATTACATGGTCAAACTCTCTAGATGTCACCTCACAGTCCTTGTTTATTGATTGTTTTGTCTTCCCAAGTAAAAAAGAAATCCATTTGGCTTATATAATCCACATTAGAAAGTTATTAAATGTTCATCTCTCCTTTTAAAGTATGTGTTTGCTAGAGTTAAATTGTATGCCATAGTTAAATCAAGGATAACTTTCCCTATCTCGTTTCTTCTCCCAAAACCATATCCTCCGTGTACTTTCTCTTATCCTCTACTTTCTTTTTTCACATGATCATTCAAGTCTTCTCCTATAAATCCTATAAATCCATTTTCTTTGTTTGGAATTTCTTTCATTAGTCCATCCATATCCTCCCAAATTATCTCATGATTCTATCCCCTAACCCTACCTGTGGTGCATATGCACTAATAACATTGATTATCTCCTTTCCTAACACAAGTTTTATTAATAAAATCTTATCACTTACTTTTTTAACATCTACAACTTCAACTTTTAAATCTTTATCTACCAATATCCCTACCCCATTTCTATTATTATCCTTTCTTATATACCAATGCATACATCTATCAATTTCTCTAGATTTGGCCCCTCTCCACTTGGTCTCTTGAACACAAGCTATGTTAACTCTTCCCCCCTTTCATCATATCCACTAGCATCATACTCGTCAATGTTCCTATATTTCATGTGGCAAGACAAATTGACCTTGCTATGGTACCAAAACTTCTCTTGGACTAGCTTCTTTAACAGCACATGTCCAAAATGGTGCAGGAACCCTTGCCTACTTCTCACAACAACTAGGTGATTTTACGACCCATCATTTCCATGGGACACCCTAGCCAACCCTTGCTCATTCCCCACTGCATCCGGGGTTCTGATGCAGTGCGTCTATTATAGGGAATGCCCTAGCTTGAAATTGGAATGTCATATTGTTTATATTCATGTTGGAAAATTTGGCGTAAGTTTGATACCAGCTGCCAACCTGACACAACCCTCCTTTATTTGGGTTGGGTACTAGCAATCCGAGCATAAAACTCTTACATGCACAATGTAATAGACTATTATATAGGTTGATTACAATCAAGCACTATTAGATAGTCTATTACATAAGTTGATTACAATTTATAGTCAATGGATTTTTCTATGTACCATACATCTAGCCCTAAATGGATCAACCTGTGAACTAATTGCGCTTTGTATACATTTTGTTTATCCCAAAGCATTGACCTTGTTATGATACCAAAGCTGATGTAGGACAGATGATTGAATCAACACAGACAACATCCTTACCAAAGAATAATCTGTTACACCACTAATACATGTTTGGAAAAAAAAAAAAACATATTTGGGATCCTCACATTTTTTAGGAATTTACTGATAACTTTTTGAACACCCTCCCTCGTGTTGGCCAAGTGAAATATGCCATATGATATTAGGCCCTCGTGTTGGGCAGTGAAATATGTGACATGATATTGGGCCCTCGTGTGGCCAAGTGGATTATACGTTGCATTTTATGATTATTGGGCGGCCCATCTATGCGATGAGGTGTCGAGACCCAAGGTTTTATGATGTGTATTGCTAGGTGGCCCATCTACACGATGATGTGATGGTATCCGTGGTTTTGTGATGTATATTGCCTGGCGGCCCATCTACACAATGAGGTGATAGACCCAAGGTGTTGGCAAGTGGCCCATCGTATTCCCCCGATGTGGTGTTGAGACCCGAGGAGTAGTTTGGATGTTTGGTGACGGCCGTCATGTTGGTCTAACCAAATTCATGAATGGTTCGATCTAGACTTGGAACCATACAGATGCCTCAGGGGACATAAGAGTAACCTTCTTCTGTGTGAAAAAGTCTAACTTTTCTAGCTTAGGGAGGCTATTGGGTCCCTAGGGTACAATACCCGTCAGTTGTCCCAATTGGCCATTAGCAAGCCCCCTATCTTCATGTGCATACGTGCTGGGAGCAGGGAAGAGTGTGGCGAACCTACCGTAGGGAAATAGTGAATCGCGCCTATCTCCCGATTCTATCAGGAGGGATGTGAGGCTGTCATTGATGTTATTATTTAGAGTATTTAGAGAGATGGTTCGCCACACGTTGGCTAAGTGAAATATGTCATATGATATTAGCCCCCCCCTCATGTTGGCTAAGTGAAATATGTCATATGATATTAGGCCCTCGTGTAGGTCAAGTAAAATATGTGATATGAAATTGGGCCCTCATGTGGCCAAATGGATTACACGTTGCATTATATGACTGTCGGGCGGCCCATCTATGCAATGAGGTGACGAGACCTGAGGTTTTATGATGTGTAGTGCCAGGCGGCCCATCTATGCAAGGAGATGACATGACCCGAGGTTTTGTGATATGTATTGTCGGGCGGCCCATTTACACAATGAGGTAGCGGACCCGAGGTGTTGCCAGGTGGCCCATTGTATTCTCTCGATGTGGTGGCAAGACTCGACGAGTAGTATTGGGTATTTGGTGATAACCCTCATGTTGGTCTAATCGAATTTGTAGATGGTTCGATCTAGACTTGGAACCATACAAATGCTTTAGGAGATGTAGGAGTAACCTTCTTCTGTGTAAAGAAGCTCAACCTTCCTAGCTTAGGGAGGCTATTAGGTCCCTAGGATACGATATCCGTTAATTACCCCAATTGGCCATTGAGAAGCCCCTTGTCTTCATGTGCATACTTGTTGGGAGCAGAGGAGAGAGTGTGGCGAATCTACCTTAGGGGAACAGTGAATTGCGTCCATCCCATGATTCTACTAGGAGGGATGTTAATTTGTCGTTAATGTTATTATTTGGAGTATTTGGAGAGATTGTACGGCATGCATCTATACATTTACATGCATGTTATATTCCATCCACATTTATTCATACATTACTCACTCGGGTTGGTAGATGTGCACCCTAACTTTTCTAGTGGCTGGCAGTGCGTCTATGCACTTGTCTCGGCTATCCGCTTGTAGGTAACCTTTGCACCCATTGTAGTATCGCGATACCCCACAACTCTTCTACATATGAGTGTGCATCATCCGAAGCCCTAGAGTTGGACTCATACTGTCTGTGCACAGTACGCACCTAGGTGACCCAAACCCTGAGACCCCGAATATTCCGCCATATCGACCGCTACGTCACCTTGATCGTGGAGGTACCATACATTTGTCCGTGCGGTGATCCGTTTGTGAGATACATCGCGAAGAACCTAAGAACGTAAGTGTGCGAAGAACCACACATACACGCACCTCATATGGGCTTAGGCCCATAGCCCATGAGCCATTCTATAAAGCCATTCCATGGTTTAGTGGAATATGTCAACACTCTCCACCCACTTAACCCACGCATCACCATGATGTCTTGGTCCACTCACTACACATACATTACATGCATATGACACCTCACCCCACTCATACCAAATGCACATTTTTCATGTGATACCTCACCTGGAGCCCTCTCTCTTTGTGACACATCACCCTCCTTTGCATGAGCCATGCCCATGCAATGCCAACATGCCCTACTAACTAGCTAACCTAAGTAAACTAACCATCTCCCTTAAGGGTTATCTCTCTACACAAAAGGGGGCTAACCATGGTGGTTAGCCATTTCTAGCAAGAAAAATTCCAGAGAGAGAGAGAGAGAGAGAGAGAGAGAGAGAGAGAGAGAGAGAGGAGGAGGAGGAGGAGGAGGAGGAGGAGGAGGTGGGCCACCATTGGAAAGGAAGATCCAAGCCATCCAACCTTAAGGTGGTTAGATCTATTCTTTGTATTCCTTCCTTTCTTTTCTATTTGTATATTAAAGTGGGCCCATAACCCACAGGTCCTAGGATCGACGACCTGGTATTAGAGCATGATCTTGGTAACACCTGAACATGGGACTATCGTTTGAGAACTTAGTCAAACTTGAAGCAGGATTCCCGGTGTGATAACCTAGATTGAAGAATAGGAATCCTGTTTGATTTGGAACTTAGAAATAATAAAAGTAGGATTCTCGGTTTGCGAAGCTAGTTGGAATCAGGTTCCCTATTGATGCGGACACAAGCGCATTCAAGGTGTACCAATGAAGAAAGCGCCAACCACAAGTGCCGTCCTTGTGGATAGGCGACTATTGAAGAGCTGAAGACCTTTCACATGTGATTGGACATACCACTCAGGGAAGACACATGTGAAGGAAGATTGGAGAAAGAAGACCGAGCGCCCGAACTTTCCCGTACTTATGTTATTTGCGAGTTTTTGCTTAGGGGTCTTTTAGTAATTTTATGTCTTTATTTGCTTATTCTAGGGGTATTTTAGTAATTTTATGTATTTATTTGCTTATTTAAGTGGGCTAAAGCCCTAAACTCGAATTTGTAACTATTGATTAATGAAAAGCAAATCCTTTGGTTGTCTCCTTCCTCTCTTCTCTCTAATGGTGCTTCTTCTCTTCCCTTGATCTTCCTCTTCTAATTTCTTCTTGTGTCCCTCCAACTTCTTCAAGGTAATTATTTTTCTTCTTTCTATTTTCCAGTTTTGGCTAATCCTTCTTCAATCAAAATCTTGAGAATCGATCTAAACCCTAAACCCCCAAATTCTCAAATCCCTAATTCGAGAAACTTCTTGGTTCTTCGGACTAGTGATCTTCATTGATCGATTGGGTGTGACCATGCAAGATCGGGAGGTCTCATCCCTCGTCGGATCCAACCTAAGTAATAATTGATTGCCATACTCCATGGTTGTGATGATGGTCCGCTCCATTGCATGTTTCCTTTATGATTTTCTCAGTTATGATGATTACTGCTAGAATTTTAGATCATTTATTCCTTTTATTTCCGTTGTTTAATTATGTTCATGAGCATGCATCATAATTAGGGCTGTCCTGCGTCAAATTTGGTATTAGAGAATAGGCTTGCATGGTTTTTGTCTAGATCGAGTTATCAAATTAGGGTTTTGATTTTTAGGTTTAATTTAGGAAAGTTCCAGATTTAGAAAGTTTTCAATTTTAGAAACTTTCCAATTTTAGAAAGTTTCTAATCTGAAAAATTTCCAGATTTGAGTTGTTTCCTGTTTCAACTTAATTGTGTCAGTTCATAGTAGTTTTGCATTCATCGCATTCATCTTGAAAGTCATAACACCTAGTAGTCTAGTTGGGTAGAGTTTGGTTCAAGTCTTTATTGTATGCCCACGAGAAAAGGTAGACGTTTTGGACTTCAACCTACCATGAATAACGAGCAGTTATCTGAGCAACTTGCTTAATTGATACAAAAGATAACCGCCTTAGAAGCGGGTCAAAGGCGTGAGTTTGCCCGCCTTGAGAACCAAATTACCACTACCATGACTAAGGTCGAGCAACTAGAGGCGTCCCAAAAGGAAAACCCCGCTGTAGGGGATGATGCGCACTCCCAAGTGGGAGGAATCATTGAAGAACGCGCTGCCACACGTGGTGGTAGTGATGATAGAGATCGTGGTAACGGTCGTAGTGTGGTGCGAGAGGCACGAGCCACATGTGATCATCAAGACCGCTATGATCCAGATGAGCATGCGATGTAGAGTGTGAGAGTTGAGGCCCCGAGTTTTGATGGGCGCTTGGATCCCAAGACATTCCTTAACTGGATTGCTGACATAGACCACTACTTTGAGTGGTATGGCATGTCAAAAAACCGTCAAATGCGGTTTGCTAAGATGAAGCTTGTGGGTCAAGCCAAGCTCTTCTGGACCAACACCAAGCGTAGGATAGAGATAGTTGGTAGAGCCCCTATCACACATTGGTATGAGATGAAAGAGAAGTTGAAGGAGAAGTACCTTCCTCTCTTATATCGTCCGAAGCTCCTTGACCAATGACAATCCTTACGCCAATGGTTAATGTCTGCCGCTGACTACATCGCTAAATTTGAAGAATATGTGATGCGATGTGATATCCGAGAAGACTCTCTAGTAACGCTCTCGCGTTTCAAGACGGGCCTTCGTGCGGATCTTCAGCGCGAACTTATGACTCGGCCCTTAACGGACTTGGATGAAGCATATCAAGTCGTGCAAGAGTTAGAGCAATATCTGAAGGCTACTGTCGTTCGTCGTTTTGAGTCCCAAGACTCCAATGCTAGATCTAGTTCCTAGGGAACTATACCTAATATTGGTAGTCAACCTAGGGCACAGGCGACCATTCCGTCTAGGCTTAGGGAGGACAAGGGCAAAGGGGTTCTTGGTGCCGGACCTAGTAACATGAGCCAAGTGAGGTGCTATGAGTGTGGCAATCTTGGCCACATGTCTAATCAGTGTCCTACGAAGAGCCGTAGGAGAGCCTTAGTTATAGGCGAGTCCCACGAGGGTGGAGATGACCAGGGTAATTATGAAGTTGAAGAGTATTACCCTGAAGGAGGATTTACTGATGAAGAAGAAGTGGATGGAGAAGCAACGCTTGCAGTAGTCAAGCGTGTGCTAGCTCATTCTAGGAGTAGTGCTGACTAGCGTCGAAACACTATTTTCTACACTATTGCCAAGTGTGGTGAAAAGAATTGTAAGGTGATAGTGGACAGTGGAAGTTGTCAGAATGTGATTTCCACTAGCATCTTAGATCGCTTAAAACTGAAATCCACACCTCATCCAGACTCGTATAAAGTTTCTTGGGTTGACAAGACATCCCTACCTGTCACTCAGCAATGTCTAGTCCCCATCGAGTTTGGGTCATACAAAGAGTCCGTGGTGTGATGTTTTACCTATGGATGTAGGACATGTTATCCTAGGTAGACCGTGGCTATTCGATAATGATGTTACGATCTTTGGCCGTTCGAATGTGTGTACTTTTATGTATAACGGTAGAAAGATCAAACTTAATCCCATGTCACTTGAGAATACACTAGGGAAGAAGAAGGATGAGAAGGCAAGTGAGCCTAGAGGAATGGGGAAATCCAAACCTAAGTCTCTACATATCATCAGCGCAAGAGAGTTTGAAAAAGAGGCTAAGGAGGATTCTATGGTGTATGCCCTTGTGGCTAGAGAGATTACACCTGAGGTTTCATTAGAGTTGCCCCGTGAGGTGACCTCGGTCCTGAAGGAATACAGTGATGTATTTCCTGAAGACTTACCGAATGAGTTGCCACCTATGAGGGACATACAACATGCCATTGATCTTGTCCCAGGGTCTACTCTACCGAACCTTCCTCACTACAGGATGAACCCTGCAGAGCATGCAGAGTTGAAGAAGCAAGTTGATGAGCTTCTGTAAAAGGGTTTCATCCAAGAGAGTGAGCCCGTGTGCCGTGCCTGCATTGTTGACGCCAAAGAAAGACGGCACGTGGCGCATGTGTGTGGATAGCTATGCCATAAACAAAATTACTGTCAAGTATAGGTTCCCTATACCTAGACTTGATGATATGCTTGACATGATGGCCAGGTCCACTATATTCTCTAAGATAGACCTCAAGAGTGGATATCAGCAAATCCGTATACGCCCAGGAGATGAGTGGAAGACGGCGTTTAAGACGAAAGATGGGCTGTATGAGTGGTTGGTCATGCCCTTCGGCTTGACTAACGCACCCAGTACTTTCATGCGGGTGATGACACAAGCTTTGAGGCTGTTCATGAAAAAATTCCTAGTGGTGTACTTTGACGATATTCTTATTTATAGTACCACTAAGGAATCACACCTTGAACATTTAAAGAAGGTCTGTAGTGTCCTTAGGAAGGAAAAGTTGTACGCTAATCTTAAGAAATGAGCATTCATGTCTAGCCAAGTTGTGTTCTTAGGATTTATAGTGCCATCTGAAGGGATGCGCGCAGACCTTGAAAAAGTCAGGGCCATAGTTGAGTGGCCAGAACCAAGGAACATTCATGAGGTGCGAAGCTTTCACGGCCTAACAACTTTTTATTGTCGGTTCATTAGGAGTTTTAGCACGATCATGGCTCCCATTACCGAGTGCATGAAAAAGGGAGAGTTCGTGTGGTCTAAAGCCGTAGTCAAGGCTTTTAAAGAAATTAAGGGCAAGATGGTAGAAGCTCCTGTCATGCGTCTACCTGACTTTTCTAAAGTCTTTGAAGTAGCGTGTGATGCGTCTGGTGTCGGTATAGGTGGAGTGTTGAGTCAAGAAGGACACCTAGTGGCCTATTTCAGTGAGAAATTGAATGAGGCAAAACAAAAATACTCCACTTATGACAAAGAATTTTATGCGGTAGTGCAATCCCTGAGACATTGGCGACACTATCAAGAATTCATTTTGTTTTCTGACCATGAGGCTTTGAGATATTTGCATTCTCAGAAGAAACTCAACCCAAGGCATGCCAAGTGGGTAACATTTCTTCAGGAATATTCGTTTGTTTTGAAACACAAGGCCGGGGTTGAAAACAAACCAGAGGATGCCCTTAGTAGGAGAGTGGCGTTGCTCAACTCCTTGAGTGTAGAGGTAGTCGGATTTGAGCAACTGAAAGATGAATACCCCATATGTCCTGATTTTTGGGGTACTTACGCGTTGCTTGCTAGTGACTTACATATTATGGGTGAATATGTTCTTAAAGATGGCTTCCTTTTCAAGGGAGACAGACTTTGTATTTCCCGTATGTCCCTTCGTGAATTCCTCATCTGGGAGCTTCATTCAGGAGGGATAGCTGGCCATTTTGGTCGTGATAAGACCATTGCCCTCGTGGAAGATCGTTTCTATTGGCCAAGTCTCAAGCGAGACGTAGCCAAAGTTTTAGGGCAGTGTCGAACATGTCAGCTGGCAAAGCATAGAAAGCAAAATATTGGGCTGTACACGCCATTGCCAGTGCCATATGCTCCGTGGCAGGATATTAGTATGGACTTCGTGCTTGGGCTTCCCAAGACTATAAAAAAGCATGATTCCGTTTTTGTCGTTGTGGACCGTTTTTCTAAAATGACGCATTTCCTCCCATGTTCGAAGACGTTAGATGCGTCTCATGTTGCTCGTATCTTTTTTGATGGTGTGGTGCGTCTTCATGGGTTGCCTAAAACCATAGTGTCTGATCGTGATGTTCGATTTACTAGCTATTTTTGGAAGACACTGTGGCACATTATAGGAACTCGTTTGCAATTTTCTACTGCTTACCACCCACAAACAGATGGTCAAACTGAAGTGGTAAACCGCAGCCTTGGAAATCTTCTACGTTGTCTAGTGGGTGAACATGTTAAGACTTGGGACCTAATTTTACCAACTGTTGAACTTGCTTATAATGGGTTAGTTAATAGATCTACAGGGTTGAGTCCTTTTGAAATTGTAAGTGGTTATAAACCTAGAATGCCCATAGATCTCTTACTAATGTTTACTACCCGAAGGTCTTCTGAGTCAGCCGATGCATTTACACGCCATATTCATGATTTACATACACATATTAGACAGCGGTTAAATAAGAGCAATGATGATTATAAAGTTTCAGCCGATTCTCATCGTAGAGTGCCAGAATTTCAAGGAGACTGTAATGGTGCGAATAAGGCTAGAGCGATTCTCTCAAGGATCTGCTAAAAAATTACAAGCGCGTAGTGCTGGACCATTCAAGATATTACAAAAGGTTGGGTCCGACGCGTATCGGATTGACCTTACACCTGAAATGAGCATTAATCCAACTTTTAATGTGGAAGATCTAGTCCGTGCCTATACTCCCATTGTTGATACATCGTCCCTTTCATGGTCTTTTTCTAAGTTTGCTACCCAACCCCTTCCACCCCCTCCTCCACCCATTTCCCATAAAGAAGAAATTGAAGAAATCTTGGATGACGAGATAGTATTCACGAGAGATGGAGGTTTCCAAAGGTATCTTGTCAAGTGGAAGAAGAAACCATCGTCTGAATCTACTTGGCTGTCGGGCGACGCATTGCAGGGTATTGATCCAGATCTACTAGAGCGCTACAAAAGTTTCAACTCATCGGAGTCAAGTTTTTCTCACCCGAGGGGAATTGATGCGGACACAAGCGCATTCAAGGTGTACCAACGAAGAAAGCGCCAACCACAAGTGCCGTCCTTGTGGATAGGCGACTATTGAGGAGCTGAAGACCTTTCACATGTGATTGGACATATAGAAGACCCCACTCAGGGAAGACACATGTGAAGGAAGATTGGAGAAAGAAGACCGAGCGCCCGAACTTTCTCGTACTTATGTTATTTGCGCGTTTTTGCTTAGGTAGGGGTCTTTTAGTAATTTTATGTCTTTATTTGTTTATTCTAGGGGTATTTTAGTAATTTTATGTATTTATTTGCTTATTTAAGTGGGCTAAAGCCCTAAACTCGAATTTGTAACTATTGATTAATGAAAAACAAACCCTTTGGTTGCCTCCTTCCTCTCTTCTCTCTAATGGTGCTTCTTCTCTTCCCTTGATCTTCCTCTTCTAATTTCTTCTTGTGCCCCTCCAACTTCTTCAAGGTAATTATTTTTCTTCTTTCTATTTTCCAATTTTGGCTAATTCTTCTTCAATCAAAATCTTGAGAACCGATCTAAACCCTAAACCCCCAAATTCTCAAATCCCTAATCCGAGAAACTTCTTGGTTCTTCGGACTAGTGATCTTCATTGATCGATTGGGTATGACCATGCAAGATCGGGAGGTCTCATCCCTTGCCAGATCCAACCTAAGTAATAATTGAATCCCATACTCCATGGTTGTGATGATGGTCCGCTCCATTGCATGTTTCCTTTATGATTTTCTCAGTTATAATGATTACTGCCAGAATTTTAGATAATTTATTCCTTTTATTTTTGCTGTTTAATTATGTTCATGAGCATGCATCATAATTAGGATGATGAATCTCAAGAATCCTGGCATGTGAACTTAGCTAAGTTAGGATTCCCGATTGGAGAATGTAGAAATCCTAAACTGTAGAACATAGCCTTTTCGCGACCAAAAGGGTCTCCATGCTTCCGAGTTTCGCATATTTGGTTATGTTTTCTTGGAAATTTTGAGGATGAAATTTTTGTAAAGGGGGTAGATTGTAACACCCTGTTTTTCTAGTGGCTGGCACCGTGTCTGTACGACTATCTTGGCTACCCTCTCGTAGGCAACCTTCGTGGCCATTGTAGTACCGTACTATCCCACACCTCTTTCTTGCACGAGTGCACATTGTCTGGAGCTTTGGAGCGGGACTCATATTGTCCGTGTGTAGTATGCACCCGGGTGACCCAAACCTTGAGACCTTGAAACCCCCGCCATATTGGCTGCCACGTTGCCTCGATTGCGGAGGTGCCATCCGTTCGTCCTTACTGCGCTCTGTTTGTGAGATACGTCGCGAAGAACCTGAGAGTGTAAGTGCGTGATGAATGGCTCAAATACACACCTCATATGGGCTTGGGCCCATGGGCCATTCGAGAAAGCCAATTCCATGACTTAGTGGAATATGTCAACACTCTCCACCCAGTTAACCCACACATCACTATGATGTCTAGGCCACTCACCGCACATGCATCATAATGTATATGGCACCTCACCCCACGCACACCATAGGCACATTCTCCATGTGACACCTCACCTAGGGCTCTCTCTCCTGTGACACATCACCCTCCCATTCATGACCCATGGCCATGCAATGTCAACATACCCCACTAATTAGCTAACTTAAATAAACCGACCCTCTCCCCTAACTAGGGGTTATCTCTCTACACAAAAGGGGGTTAACCATGGTGGTTAGCCATTTCTAGCAAGAAAAATTCTAGATGAGAGAGAGAGAGAGAGAGAGAGAGAGAGAGAGAGAGAGAGAGAGAGAGAGAGAGAGAGAGAGAGAAGAGAGGAGAGAAGAGAGGTGGGCTACCATTGGAGAGGAAGATTTGAGTCATTCCACCTTAAGGTGGTTAGATCTATTCCTTGTATTTCTTCATTTATTTTCTTTTTGTATGTTAAAGTTGGCCCATAACTTATAGGTCCTAGGATTGACAACTAAATCAAACAGGATTCTTGTTCTTCACTAGTGAGTCTTTCCTGTAGGCTACAAGTATAAGAGGAAGCAAGGGGATGACCTATGAATGCTCAATGGGTAGTTTTATCAAGTGGCATAACACAACTAAATCAATGGCATAACACTGCCAGATCAAAGTATAAATTAGGTAATTGTGTTATATCATAATCAAGTAGCATTTGCAACTAAACAGAGTAGTGCAGATAACCACATATAGGAGGTAAATAACTAAGAATGTTATTATCATGTTATAACTAGTATAGACTATAACCAACACATGGTGTGGTTGGGATAGTAATGCGCGGTTTCGCAAGCCGTGGGGTCTAGCATAGAGAACTTCTATCCAAGTTAGTCCCATACACAATTTGGATAGCAAGTTTCAAGGTGGAAAACCTCTAATCTCAGGTTAGTCCCATACCCAACCGAAATTGTAGCCACTATGAATAAGCACTTGATAGTCTAGTTGCGCATCTACCAACCCAAGTGAGTAATGTATGAATAGATGTGGATGGAATGTAACATGTGTGCACCGTCTCTCTAAATACTCCAAATAATAACATCGATGATAGCCTCACGTCCCTCTTGATAGAATCGGGGGATGGGCGCAATTCACCGTTCTCCTATGGTAAGTTTGCCACTCTCTCGTGCTCCCAACATGTATGCACATGAAGACAAGGGGGCTTCCTAATGGCCAATTGGGGTAACTGTTGGGTATCGTATCCTAGAGACCAATTGTCTCCTTAAGCTGGAAAGTGGGACTTCTTCACATAGAAGAAGTTTACTCCTACGTCTCCTAAGGTGTCTATATGGTTCCAAGTCTAGATCGAACCATTCACGTATTTGGTTAGACCAACACGAGGGCCGTCACTAAACATCCAAACTACTCCTTGTGTCTCACCACCACATCGGGTGAATACGATGGGCCACCCGACAACCCTTGGGTCCGTCACTTATAGGCTCATATCGTATTGACCAACAAGTTGGACGATACTATTATCTAATACCTTGCTCTCTATGAATAATGATTGGACATCTATCTCATTAAGTTCACTCTGGTGAAAAGGTATGAGCCTAGTGTTGTAAACTATAAAATCTAACAAAAAAGAAAAATACTGATCAAAATGGACACTATTATTGTAGGAAGAAATTTATCCTTCATGATGAACTTTGTGGCAATCCATTAAGTATAAGTTGTTTGAGGTGACTATATAAATGTGATCTAGAAGTGTTAGTACCTTTTGCATAATGCACACTTTTTTACTTTATGGTCAACCAACTTGTAGTTTATGTAAGTATTAGAGCTACCAACTAAGATTTTTGATTAAAATGCGGGGTGTTAACATGTTTCATGATACTTCTATGCATGTCAAAGGTTGGGAAGTTGTCTACTGGTGATTCTTTGGATATGTCACCACATGATGAAGCATCAATTCTGGCAAATGATACTTCAATTAAGGATATGGAGGTAATATTTCTTTGTATTCTATTTACTTTGTCATTACATCAAAATCAACATAAGCAATACGCTACCATCCATGGTCTAGTTGCACTATGCGTGTCTGAAGGCCCATGTTGTGGATCTTATTGCCCATCCTTTGGGAACCACTTGTGACGTATGTCTCCAAGTCCTAACATTGTTTAAATTTCAATCACTTGAGGTCTAGAATATTTTTAAAGCTCTATTTTATAGGCTGGAGATCTTCAATTTTTTGTTGGCTTTTAGCAAGTCCTTTCTTTAATATGGAGTTAAATGAATTTTGTACAAGTTAAGGATGGTTCCTTTCATTTGTTCACGTACACATGCTTATGCAATGTTACATGCTATAGTATCTCTAAGAGTTATTGCAATGGTGCTACAAATCATACTGCTAATATAGTAACTTTTAAGGGGCAAGTCAAAGGCTGAGATTAGGAACTTATAGTAACTTCTGTTTTGAAGTGATAAATAATAAATCAAGTGCTGAGATTGGGCAAAATTAAGGGCCAATAATTTAGATAGCCTTTTCTTTCATTATGGTTTTATATACTTGTAGGGTGGAAAGCGGTGTGTAGACAGACCTTATGAGGAGGGACTGGCTGGTATAGATTAAGATGAACTTAGCTCTTTTGCAAAAATGGCTTTGACGATCTGCGACTAAGGAAGACTCCCTTTGGTATAGGGTCATAGCTGAAAAGTATGGGTGCCAAGAAAGGGTGTGGGTGGTTAAGGATTATTCTCTCTATAGAGCCTAATGGATATGGAAAGGGATATCTAGGATTAAGCATATGTTTAGCACGGGGATTGGCTTTGCTATTGGCAATGGGGAGAGAATTTGCATTTGGGAAGACATGTTGATTGGAGAATCCTCTCTCCGACATGCATTCCCTAGAATAGTTCATCTCTCCTTGGGTAGGAACATTATGGTATCTAGTTGCTACTCTTACATAGGCAATGCTGTGGTTTGGTCTCCACAATGCTGTAGGAACATGACAGATGACAAAGTGGAGGAGTTTGTGAGGCTCCTCGATTGTCTTTACTTTTGTATGCCGGTGTGGAAAGAAGGGTACATGGTACTATGGTTAAAGGAAAAATCTGGTTGCTTTTTGGTTCGGTCCTTCTAGGACTTGATGGAGAAGTAGAGTGAAAGGTTGTGAGATTATTACCGACCTGAGCCAAATACGTAGATGAAGAGACCTTAATCTAAGTGACATCCCCTAATAAAGCATCGTACTCACTTTTTGAGAGATGAACCACATCACCAGCTCATGGAACCACAGGTGAATTTGCTAATAGTACAACATTCCCAACAATATCCATAGAATCCTTACCATATGTAATTATAGAATTAGTGGTTGGGCCTTGAGGACAACCATGAAATACCCAACAATAATCAACAATGTGTTCATATCGACCGTAATAAGTGCACAGGTGATCCATACCATGATAACGACCTCAACCATCATCACAACCTTCTCTTCTTATACCTCTACCCTGGTCAGTACCAATATGATCAAAATTCCTGAAAATGTTACTAGGGCAAATTTATCAACTACAGTTGATTCTATAACTATACGATGCTTTTCATCTCGTAAAGGCAAAGTATATACACTGTTAAGTGAAGGTAAGGTAAGAGAACCAATAATTTGAGCTTGAATAAGCTTGAACTAAGAATTAAAACGTGCCAACAATTCAAATGTCCTTTCTTTTTTTTTTAAAACACTTTTTATATGCCTCTGCATCTGTAAAACTATTAAATTGAAGATCATCCTGGAAAGACAATTCCTACTACAAACTATGCATCTTAGCATAATAATCAGACACTAATCTCTCCCCATGTCTTAAATGACTAACCACCTGATACATATTATAAATTTGGCCATATTATTCTGATCGACATGCAATTTATAAGTAGTCAACCAAATCTTACGAGCAGTGGACAACATAAAAAGTCCTTTAATTCCATAGAATTCAGGAGCTAGGACATAACAAACAAATTGTTTGATTTTCATTTTCCATAAGAAGGATCGGTCATAGGAGGTTCTGATATACTGTCATCTATATGTCCTAACTTTTGTTTTCCTCCTACAAACATCTCAATAGCTTTTGACTAATGAAGATACTTGTTTGACTTAAGTTTATGAGTTGTAATATGCGACCCAAGATTTTCATAATGAACAATCAACCTCTTCATCTTGGAGGTGATGGGATCAACTGTCTCAGATGTTGATGATGAAGCTAGATTTAATTCCAAACAATTAAAAGAATACTAAATATTAAGACTTCACACCAATTAATTCAATACATACACACACGACTTCACACCAATTAATTCAATACACACACACGCACGCATAGTGGAGAAGGGGATCTTACAGATAAATTCCATTAGATATAAACAAATTTTGATAATCTTCAATAAGAAAAACAAATCTCAAATACCTGATCGCAAGCAGCAAAAGAAATGCTGTAAATTAGGGTAACAAGAACCCAAAAAACTGTCCAAATGAAAATACCTAGCAAAACCTAGCTGCGACAAACCAATTAAAAAAAATAAAAAATAAAAAATAAAAAATAAAAAATAAAAAATAAAAATAAAAAAAGCTGAAAGAAAAAAATTCCGAAATCCTGTTAAAAACTGAATGCCTAACAACCCTTTTAAATAAAATCAGAAACTGCCGCAAGATCCTTCATTGTTAATCACTTTCAATTACCGATTAAGTTGCAATGACTCTCAAACTGAGAAAAATCTAAGAAGAATAAATAAAAGAAGAGAAAAGAAGAAAAAAGAGAAGATAAAGGGAGATCAAGAAGAGATGATGAGGAGAAAACCCTAGGAGCTTTTTGGCTCTGATACCATGTCAGAGAGAGGAAAAAAAGCCTTTGGAAGACACCAAACTCGAAGTAGGGCTGGATGTTCGACCCCTTATGTATAGAGCTGGGCATATTTGAACTGATCCGGGGGATCCGACCCGATCCGACCAGATCCGACCCGACGGCCTAGATCGGTGCGGTTCGAGTAGGGTCAGGCTGATCCGACCATTCATCGGATCGAGTTCGGTTTAGTGCCAATTCGGACCGATCCGATCCGGAATTTGATCCGATTAGATCCGATCCGATCCGATCAGATCCGATCCGGTCATATAATATGAAATTAAAATAGAGCCATTGATTATTTGCATCTTTAACTGAGAAATAAAGGGCTGAGGTTAAAATAGAGTCATTGGATGTTTGCATCATCAGTAATACTTTTTCTAATGGTATGGTCCACTTGAGCTTTGAATATGCATAAATAGCTTTGAATATGCATAAATTCTGGGTTCAACCCCTCAAATGATTTGGAAAAACGAATGGACGGTGTGGATCAACCACATGCATTCACGGTGGGTCCACGTGCATTCAAGCTCTATCACACGCCAACTATATTGGCGTGTGTAGCTGGAAAAATTTCAAATTGGTAGCTTGTATCACATGCAAGGTACTTTTGCTGACGAGTGACAGGTTGAGTAGCCAACGAGACTACCTATTGAAGTGACGTCACTAGGTTCTATGACACCCACCATGATGTATGTGTTGTATCCACACTGTCCATCAATTTGTAGAGATAATTTTAGACCATGAGACAAAGAATGAGTTAGATTTAGATTTGGAGTGGACCCCACCACAGAAAACAGTGGGAAGAGTGACTCGTACCGTTGAAACCTTCCTAAGGTCCACTATGATGTTTATTTGAGATCCAACATGTTCACAAGTTAAGACAGACATGAAAGAAGGGAAAACACAAATTTCAGTTTGATCTAAAGCTTTTGTGGGCCTTAGAAAATTTTAATGGTGGGCGTCACTCTCTCCACTGTTTTCTGTGGTGGGGTCCATTTGAGCTTTGGATCTGACTCATTCTTTGGCTCTTGTCCTAAATTGACATTTCCAAATGAATGGATGGTGCGGATACAACACATATCATAGCGGGTCCCATAGAACTTGGTCACGTCACTTTAGTAAGGAGTCCAGCTACTCAACCTGTCAGCAGCTAATTTGTTTCCTACGCAAGCTACACATCCATGACAGGCTGTTGTAGATGCGTGTCGCTCGAAGACGAGCGCGTACAAGCCTCGAGCTCTGAGTTGTACGAACGGCTTAAATGAGATCAAAGTTACATGGCCCATCATAACTTTTATTTTACATCTAATCTGTTACTAATGTTAAAAGTACATGGATGAAGTGGAAAAACAAATTTCATGTTGATCTGAAACTTTTGTGATCTGTAAAACTTCTGTGATCTGAAACCAGCTCATCCGCTTCAATCACCCTCTTCTCTCTTCCGATCCGAATGATTCCCAGCACGATCCGATTCGATTTTTTTAGCCGAGTCGGACTCGGTTTGGGTCAGGCTATCCGTGCATCGGATTGGATCGGGTCAGATGACCTAAACTCGTTCCCGGATTGGATCGAGTTCGGATCAGTCCATGTAGAATCCGGTTCGGGTCGAGTTGGACCCAATCCGATCCGACTCGGTCCGATGCCCAGCTCTACTTATGTATATTAAGTGATGTCCCAAATTGTATAAAATACCCTTGAAACTAAGGCCAAAAGTGGAAAAAGTAAAAGAAAGAAAAATAATAAGAGAAATAAGAGGAGAATAAGAGACAGCCCATGGTCCAGAGAGAGGGCCCACGGTCCAAAAATGTCTACACAATGCATTCTATGGGGCTTTGAGATTTTATTTTTTTATATATAAAAAAAACTGAAATGTGGGTGTATTGTTAGATACATGTTGATTATTGTTCATGGATGATACAAGACCCGATATGCTGATTTTAACCCTTGCCATGGACAGAGACATGCTTCGTGTATATAGTACCCTAACATGGTACTATATGATTTCTTTTATCTTCTCACTTTCTCATGGAGAGGTGGTGATAAAACCATACTACTACATCTTCCATCGTAATTACTGAAATACCCTCCAGGCCCATCTAATGTAACTTTGTTTCCAAGGTTACTTGTCTTTTGAATCTTAAGTTGTGAGTGAATCATTTGGCCCTACAATGCTCGTTATAATTTAGCATAGTTATAGTGAATAATAAAAAAATTGAGTCTAAGTGAAGTTTTTTCCCAAGGAGAATTACTTTTCTTGCAGAGGTTGAAAATTCTAGCAGGTAATCTTTCGAATTGCCTGTGGTGAGTGCAATTTCTCCTTCTTACAAAACCCTACTACCCTATGCCTACATCCAAGCCATGCAAAGGTGGGGTCCCGGCATGAAGATTAGCTGGTGCATAAATCAAGCTGGTTGATTCCTCAAGTGGGGCTTACCATAAAAAATCAGTGGACATGGAAGATATGGTCCAACACACACTATGGCCCGAGATGAACGCATCGGCCTCATTTTTGTTGAAAATGTTCTCCATGATGGGGCCCACCTTTTTCATCACTAAAATGTCTGACATGTAACTGTTTCAAAAGCCACAACCTTTTATAGGTATTAATGAAACAGATTGGATTTATGATTAGTGAGAGATCCTCTCAGTCAAATCCTTCCATTCTCTTACATCTCTTGGTGGGTAACCTAGAACCAAGGTTTGGGCGCTTCGGTTCCTCTAGGACATTTTGTTGGACAGCAGCAGTAGGTAAGCTATGTAATTACTATTCGAACAGCATTTGTGCGTCATCTGTAGAGCGGCAGAGTTGATTCAGCACTTCATCCATTGTATGATGGTAAGGATTTTTTTTGGTACTTCATTTTGTGGTACAAGTTGGGCCTTTTCAACGAAGGTTGGGAGGATTTTAGTGGTCGCAGGTGGTCATTTTGGTGGAAGGGATTGGCGAAATGGCATCAGTCAACATATTGTGGGCAGTTGGAAAGAGAGTAAAATCTTAGGGATTAAGTGTCCATTGCACAATTAGTGGACATAATTACAATAACCATCACTTGTCCAGTAATATATTGTTCTAGGGAGCGAGTTTCATTGTTTGTTGGATTGAAAGGCAGACATTGTAGGGGAGGAGAGAAATAGTCTTGAAAGTCAGTTGCTTGATCAAGTGGTGCTCTTGAATGAAGTTTAATCGTAGGCCATTATCTGTTCTGGGGCTAGCCAATATTTGATTCTGTTTAGGGATGAAAAAGAATTAGAAATGCATCTTCAGGCCTTTTGGAGTTTCAGGTTCTAAGGAGGTTAAAGAATAAAGGGATTAAGTTATTCAAGGATTCTCTAGAAGGGCTACTGAGTACTCACAGGTGCTAGGGGGGCTTGTAGCAGCCATCTCTTGTGCAATGAAGAGAAAGATGAGTTCGTGGAGTTCTGCATGCACTATCAAAGAAATTAGGGATCTTGTTTCAACTATCGAAATTGCATTCTAAAATGTGTTAAGCGAGGCGATGATGTTGCCGACACCTGAGCTATAGAACTGTTGAATCTCCTATTCTATATGCTGGTGATCTCTGCGTGACCTTAGCTGGTACTCCTTTCAATCATTTTTTGTGATATTTCACGAAAAGAAAAGAGAAGAAAAGAAAAAGGAGAGAAACTAATTGGGTGTTCGTAGAAGTAAATTATCTATTAAAGCAGTCCCCATTGACCATCTCATTTGCAGCGTAAAACTTGAAAACCTAAAGGATATCATGTAGGAATAAGATCCTTTCCAACCCTACTACCCTAATACATTGAGAGCACTATTGGAAAAGATGGAGATTATATGTCACAGCATAGAGTGTTCATTGCCATTGTATACTTTAATGTATGTTTAAAAGCGTACCTCCATTGGGATTGTAGTTACCTCCACAGCCTGCATGTACTTCCATTTGTATTGTACATTTGGACCCTCTTGATGAGTGCACCGGCCAGATTCTTGGCCCGGCCATCTACATTGTATGGCCCACCAGATGGACATCTTGGATCCTGCTCATGCGCGCCATGTTGGCACATGTGGCAGTAGATACAGGAGCTGGCTTGTCCATGCATGTGGAAGTAGGAGATGCACATGCAAACACAAGCATATAACTGTTTTAATTGTATGGAAACTGTTAGTCTGGAATTTTAGAGGTTGCCGGGTTGAGCAACACTTGGTACGCTCATGTGTAGGTTACATGGCTGGGGTTCTATGCCGCAACTTGGGCATGTACATGTGTCGATTTCGGACACAAACATGATGTGTCAGACAAGGGAAGCCTTAAGAACCCCAAAGTGTCTGTACTCGTATAAAATGATTTTCTCATTTGTATTACATTTACGAAAATTTCTGTTCATAAATATGTACGATATAGAAAATTATATCTGCGTGACTAGAAATACATTATAATTATATATAAGGTATATAAATATTTTTGAGATACAAAAACAAAAGATGAATTTGGGTCTTATAGCTGTGTCAACATGTGTCTGACACATGCACTTGGCATGGCGTGTTGGACATGACAGCATTTCAGAAAACAGTCTCCTTGTCCCTGTTACAGTCCCCAGTTGAAGCCCCAAATAACGGATGTGCAGGAGATGGGCTTGAGGCGTATGGGATGTATGGGTGTCAAACTCAATCAAGTTGCAAATACTTGATCAGGTCTAATGTTTTAAATATTGACGATATCGGCCGATATATCCCATGATATATCTTGTATCCCACCTGTGCGATACGAAATGCACAAGTAGTGCCGATATATCCCACATGTTCGATCTGGTAAGCATTTTCAATTTTTGATCCGATTTTTTTTTGTGAAATTATGTTAAATCGGTGTCAAATTGTTACAAATCCATTAGTTCATGTTTTGCATGAAACATCATGGAGTTGGAACTTTGATTGCTTGCAATGTTGCACTCCAAACATGAAATCAAGCATGTATGAGGTTTGATCTACTGATTTGTTAGGTCCTTGTCAATTTTTGGAAAATAAAAAATATTTTTTAATTAAAATATTATTAACATAATTTTTATTTTTATTTTTTTCAAAATTTTCCCTTCAACCAGCTGTCAATTGAGGCTAATTTCAAGTATGTAGAAATGGTTGATGAAATGATCATCACATACACTTTAAATGTTATGCATACAATTTGAATATAGTTGCATCAGTTTAGTTAAACAACGCATAGCTTGGAACCCTATACAAAGGAAACCTATTCTGTGCACTTCTTTTTTGAGATGTTATGAATTAAAAGTGTGTATTAAGGTCTTTTTAACAATCCCTGAAGTTTTATTGAAAAAATCAACCATTTTCCCAATGTTTCCCCACGTTTCCCAAAAGGTGCGATAAATTACCCGGTACAAACAATCTATCCTGTGCGATAACCGATATGTATCTATATCCCAAGGACGCAATACGTAACGTGATACCGATATTTCGAACACTGATCAGGTCCATCTCATGTCAGTGATTGTTTTGGGACTTGGAATTTTCATCCAAAGGAAACAGTGGTCAAGTTTTCTGGTAGTCTTGGCGAAGTCCTGCCTTTGCCAACTCATCCATGTCTTGTGTCTGCTTGTGGAGCTTTTGAACAATGGTTCGTGGTGTCTATCATACTGAGCAGAGCCATGTCAGGGGCTCACAACAATAGTATTGACACTGCACACAAACAATGATTAGAAAAAAGAAAAAGAAACAGCATGATTCTAGAGGGGGTGTTCTCTGCATTCTAGTCATTCCACGCTTTGCATGCATCTGAACCCATGCTGTGCAGCGGAGTGCACGAGATGCGTGCATGCTTATATTTGTGCCTTTCAATATATAAACTATAAATTATCCTGCTTTACTGTTGCCTTAAGGTGACTATAACTAAACATTGAGTGAGTTGGTTCCTTTCAGGGAGCCGCTGTGGCATACGTGGCAGACCTCTTGTCAGTCCCAGCCATCTTTATAAAAGCTGTGACTGACGTTGTCGATGGGGATAAACCGACTGCAGAGGAATTCTTACAGAACTTGGTCACAGTAACAGCTGCGCTCGATCATGCAATCGTTCAAGTCGTGGATTTCATAAATGGCAAGTGTCTATCTGAACTTTGAGGATGCATTCATTATATACTCTGTATGACACCCATTCCCATTTGGACTGCTCGATATGATTATTCAACAAAGACCAGAACTCAGAAATGCCTACTTTTGCTAATATCATCAAGTCCAATGGGCTCCATCTCTGTGGCAGTTTGGTTGTGATCTCTCACTGTAACTCCAACCAGATCTCTCTTAAAAAAAGGGATACATACAGTAACTACCATTTTTCCTCTTTTATTTTGTAACTCTTTTCAGCAAATCCTTTTTTGTGTTGTTTGTGCATCTTCTCCCCTACATTTTTATTTGCTTGGTGCTTGGTGATATGCATCTCCTTTTCTTCAGTTGGTACCTGAGGCATGTATATTTTCCCTTCTTGATAGATTGGTGATAGATGCATCCATATTTCCTTCTCCCTCCCTCCCTCCCTCAACAATTCTGCAACTTACCCATATATATCTAAAACTTATTCAAATGGCTATAAAAACTTGTTCACATGCCTTTAAAACTTATGTTTGGGTGGTTGTCGGGGTGGCAATGGGTCAGATCGAGGTACAGGTCAGTGTCAGCCCAGTCGTGACCCATTAACTAAACAGGTCAAGAATTCCAGCCTAAACCTCACCTGCGACCCATTGCCCTGTGGCCAGACCCAACCCACTTAAAGATTCATTAAAGCCGAGCCCATCCCAACCTGACCCATTTAACTATTACCGGCTCATGCATAACTGACCAGACTCGACCCAGCACTGTGGTCAGACCCAACCCACTTAAAAATTCATTAAATCCGAAGAACGGTATATGGGCTAAAGGTATATATGCCCAGCCCGGCCTAATTAGTGCAAACATGCAAATATACTTATATCATGATGCATCCATGCTCATCGTATTTAAATTTGTTTCAGGTTTAGGGTCGGGGCTGTGTAATGCCCCGGTTTTTTAGAACCCAAGTACGAGACTCGCTTCAGAAACCCGGGAGTTTATAAATCAAAGAACCAGCGGAAATATAAATTAAGAGTGCGATAGCAAAATGAAGCATAGATAATCATTTGAGCCTAAATATTTGACCTACCCAGCTGGGAGTTTTAGTTACAAAATTTCATAAGTTCCAAAACACAAAACTACTAAAATTAAAATATTGATCTACTGATTAAGCCCAAAATACGCCGCTGTTTCTTGTTGCGGCTCGTCATTATAGTACCCTTCCTCAGGCTCTACGGTTGCGCCATCAAGGCTAGCGCTATTATTCTTTACATCCGTCCCTGCATACTCTGTACGGTTGGATAGTTGATGAATGAGTGACTAGAGCTTAGTGTGAATTCCCCTCAAGATTACAAATTGCCGCCTTAGCAAACGTAGTTTAAAGAAAACAAGACAACAATCCAAAATAGGCAAGATATATAGTATTTTATATATATATATATATATATATATATATATATATATATATATATATATATATATACTATCTCCTATAACATTTATTATTATTATATCATTATATATTTACTATATTTTTTTTTCATGTAAAGCAAGTTGTCCAGTACAGGACGTCCATTGATGGACGGCCAGGAAGCAACGTCCATTGATGGATGGTTTGAACTTGGTGCGGCCCACCAGTGTGCAGCCCGCCAGATTTTCTTCTCTTTGGTGAGGCCCACTTGCAATTTGGTGAGGCCCAACACAGTGCAGCCCACCAGATGTTGTCAACGTGCATGGCCCCCTGCTGCATGCCGTTTTGAAGCTATTCTCAGCCCTGATTTTTAGCTCAAATACGGCCCATCTCTTGGTTGTTTTTCAACCCATTTCAGTGCTCAACAGAGGCACGGTGGCTGCCACTTTCTCCGCCAAAGAACGGCCTGAAACAGGGGCGTTTTTACTTGAATTTCCGGCTTGATATCAGTCTGATTTCTGGGACTTGTTGTAGCTCAAACAAAGCCCGATTGTGAGCTGTCTCTGGACTAAGTTTCAGCCCCTAGCTGGGGCCATTTACATGCCATTGTTCGGCCCCAAGTCAGGCCTGAACTCAGGTCACGTTTGGCTCCAAAACAGTGCCTAAACGCAGGCCACGTCTAACTTCAAAACAGAGCCTGTTTTTGGCTCTTTGCACGGTCCCACTGGTGGGTGTTTTCAGCCACGAACATGTGTGGGTGAGGTGTGATGGAGCCTTAGTTTTGAGTTTATTTTAGAGTTTTTATTTATTTTATTTATTTTTTTAAGGTGGAGGGAGAGGTTTCACCTTCCTCGGTTGGGTCCGACCCGAGCTTGGGCTGGCGTGCACGCACCCACCATCCCTTCACTCACTTTCTTTTCCTCCCTTACTTTCCTCTCACTTAGGTGGTGCAGCTGTGGTCCCACACTAACTCGACTCGGTCCAGTTTTCACAGGTCCCACACTTCCTACGGCATCGCCATCCCTTCACAGACAAAAATGGAAACCTCCTTTTTCCTTCATTAAGCCCCTTTCCAGCCATTTTGGCCATGAGGGGACCCTCCCCAGCTGGCTTGATTGAGGCTTCAGTCCTCTGGACAAAGAGGGTGGTGGCTTGCATCTTAAGCCACCAGATGGTCCTTCCCTTATGATCCTAGCCGTTTGTGAAAGAGATGGATGGTTGGGACCCAAATCCCATATTCCTATGCGTGGGGCCGAATCCCTATACCGTTTGGGTCGGGTAGACCCCACGAGGAGAATGGACGACTTGGATTGTCCGAAAAACGGCTAAGGTGGGCCACTTTGAAGCTCAAAGGCCTACATTTTTTAACAGTGTGTTGGCAGGAATGACTTTGAGAAATTTTGTATTTTGGTTGTTTGACTAGAAATGGCTGTCCAGTGCACATCGTGCCCTAGCATTTGGGGTGTATGTGCACCTAGCTTTAGGGCCCACCATGACTCTGGTGTTGGATCCGCCCAGCTCGATTGTCTCGGGGACCAGATATAAGGGTCCTGGCCTGGTTTGGGACGGGCCCGAGGCCCAGGTGGGCCATATCATGCCATTCAGGGCCTTATTTTGCCCGTATATTGTGATCCAATGGTCAGATGGGTACAAGGTTTTGTTTCAACGATGGAACATGGATTTGAGGGGTTCCAAGTGCCTGGTTGGCCATAATTTATTCTTCTAAGGTTGTTAGTGGATGTATGGTGTCAATGTGACTTAGTTAACTTTGTTCATAACTTACTTTAATCTAAGGATTCGCTGAGTTTTACCTTTCGGGCTGGTGTTGGGTTCGACTTGGCTCCTTTGGATCGTGGTGGTCGGCTTTATCGTTCACCGAGAGTCTCAACCTACATGTGTAAAGTTTAAGTTGTCTTGTTTAATCGTTCTTAGTCCCTATAACTGGGATCCTCAGGGGTAACACCTGTGTACCAAAGGTACAGGGTGTTACCGTCTACTCCCCTAAAAAAAATTTCGTCCTCGAAATTACCTGTGGGGTGTCACTGAATAGGTGGGGGTATCTTTCTTTAACTTCAGCTTCTCTTTTCCACGTCGCCTCTTCTTCTCCATGATGCGACCAAAGAACCTTGACTAATGGTATCGTCTTTGTTCGTAGGACCTGCTCCTTGTGGTCCAAAATGCGGATGGGTTCCTCAGTATAAGAAGCGTCATCGGTAAGTTCAATCTGCTCCCAGCTAACAATGTCTGCCTCGTCTGGCGTGTACTTCTTAAACATAGATACGTGGAAGACGTTGTGGATACTTGTCTGTGCAGTCGGTAACGCAAGGCGGTATGCCATGGCTCCTACGCGATCTAAGATTTTGAAAGGTTCGATGAAACGAGGTGCAAGCTTCCCTTTCTGTCCGAATCTCATCAGACCATTCATAGGCGAAACCTTCAAAAATACGTGATCGCCAGTTGCAAACTCCAGGTCGCGTTGTCGGTTGTCCGCATAACTTTTCTGTCTGCTTTGAGCGGTACGCAAACTCTTCCGAATAGAATCGATTACTTGGGTGGTAACCTGGACGAGCTCAGGTCCTAACAAACTCCGCTCTCCCACTTCTGTCCAACACTGCGGGGCTCGACAAGGGCGACCATATAGAGCTTCGTATGGTGCCATGCCTATGTTGGACTGGAAACTGTTATTGTAAGCAAACTCTGCGAGGGCCGAATGGTTGTCCCAGTTTCCCTTGAAGGCGAGGGCACAAGCCCTTAGCATATCTTCCAGGACCTGATTTACTCTCTCTATATGTCCATCTGTTTGGGGGTGAAATGTCGTGCTAAACTTGAGTTCCATACCGAGTTCCTCTTGCAACCTTCTCCAAAAGGTGGATGTAAAGCGGGAGTCACGATCTGATATGATCTCCCGAGGAACTCCGTAGGACCGAACGACTTCGCGGACATAGAGTCTTGCCAGATTGTCACTTGAATCTGTCGTTCGAATAGGAAGGAATCGAGCAGACTTTGTCAACCTATCCACGATGATCCAAATTGAGTCATGCTTCCTCTGAGTCCTGGGAAGCCCAACAATGAAGTCCATAGAGATGTTGTCCCACTTCCATTCTGCTACTGGTAGTGGTTGGAGAAGGCCTGCAGGCTTGCGGTGCTCGACCTTTATTTTCTGGCACACCATGCATCTTGCCACGAAACCGGCTATGTCCTTTTTCATATTACTCCACCAGTATTGTCTCTTTATGTTATTGTGCATCTTCGTACTTCCCGGATGTATGACCATTCTGGAGTGGTGTCCCTCTGTCATCACCCCTTTCCTTAAATCTGCATCGTTGGGTACGCATACCCGTCCTTGATATCAGAGACCGCCATCAGTGTCGATTCTCCATCCGGGCACCTCCTCGCTCCCACACTTTTCTTTCATCTTGGCAAGCCATTCGTCCTGGTCTTGAGTAGATATTACTTGCCGAACCAGGGTTAGCTCAGCCGTTAAAAGAGCCACATAAGCATCTGGCTCATCAAGGGTGAGCTGGATGTCGAAGTCTTGGACAAATTTCGTCATTTCCCATTCTTTGATCATTAGGGCGGCTATCTGTTCATGCTTTTTCTTCCGACTCGGGGCATCGGCCACTGAGTTTGCCTTACCAGGATGGTAAGATATCTCAAAGCGGAAGTCTTTGAGCGTCTCCATCCATCGACGCTGGCGCATATTCAAATCTTTCTGCGTAAATATGTATTTCAGACTTTTGTGGTCGCAGAATAACTGAACGTCCTCCCCGTAGAGGTATTGCCTCCATATCTTCAGAGCAAAGATCACGACTGCCAGCTCTAGGTCATGAGTCGGGTAATTCTCCTCGTGTTTCTTCAGTTGGAGAGAGGCGTAAGTGATGACCCTGTCATTCTGCATTAGAACGCAACCCAGACCCATTTTCGAAGCGTCGCTATATACTACGAACGTTTCTCCTTCTTGTGGAAGAGTGAGCACTGGTGCAGAAGTCAGTCTCATCTTCAGCTCTTGGAAAGCTGCCTCTGTGTTCTCATCCCATGCAAACTGGTTGTTCTTCTTTGTTAGTTGGGTGAGTGGTCGCGCGATCTTTGAGAATTCCTTGATGAAATGCCTGTAGTATCCTGCCATGCCTAAGAAGCTTCGGACTTCGGTGACTGTGGTAGGCTGGTCCCACATGGATACTGCTTCGACTTTAGCGGGATTGACTGCGATGCCTTCTTTCTTCACTACGTGCCCCAGAAACTTCACTTCTTCTTTGCAAAACTCTCATTTTAACAGCTTAGCATATAGTTGATTTTCCTTCAGTGTACTTAGGACCGTGTGCAAGTGTTGCTTGTGTTCCTCCTGACTTTTGGAGTAAACTAAGATGTCGTCGATGAACACGATCACAAACCGATCTAGGTATGACATGAAAAATCGGTTCATAAGGTCCATGAATACAGCCGAAGCATTTGTAAGTCCAAAGGACATTACTAAGAACTCGTAGTGCCCATAACAAGTCCTGAATGTGGTTTTGGGATGTCTTCATCCCTGATTCTCAGCTGGTGATACCCTGATCGTAGGTCAATCTTTGAGAAGTATCTGGCGCCCTTGAGCTAGTCGAATAGGTCATCGATACGTGGGAGAAGGTATCTATTTTTTATCGTTACTTCATTCAATCGTCGGTAATCGATGCAGAGGCGCATTGATCCGTCCTTCTTTTTCACAAAAAGGACTGATGCTCCCCATGGAGAGATGCTGGGGCGAATGAACCCTTGGGTCAGTAGCTCATCTATCTGGCTCCTAAATTCTTCCATTTCGCAAGGAGGCATTCGAAATGGGGGTAATGATATGGGGGCAGTTCCTGGTTTGAGGTCGATGCAGAAATCTATTGCTCGTCTTGGGGGTAGTCCGAGTATCTCTTGAAATACCTCAAGGAATTCTCGTACTACAGGGATTTAGCTGATGGTGGACTCGACTGATTCTGATTTTTCTAGGGCTTGTCAGCTTTCCAGCGTACCGTGCTTATTTTTCCCCTTTTAATGTAAAGGAGGCCTGCCTAGGAATGATTATAGTGACTGTTCTGTTGCAGCAGTCCATTACTGCCCGGACTCGAGAAAGCCAATCCATCCCTAGGATGACGTTGAATTATTTCATAGGCATGAGGATTAGATTCACAGCCACTTCATGGTGTGTGAGAGTTAGTGGGTAATCCTTACACAACTTGTCCGTTTCGATGAATTTACCCATGGGGGATGCTATAACTAAGGGGGCATGTATGCGAGTTATGTTTAGCCCTAGTCTATTAGCAATAGCAGAGTCCATGAAAGATAAGGTTGTGCCAGAATCAAATAAAAGAAGAACAGGGGTACCATGGAGTGAGCCGTACCATGAATGGTCTGATGGAGGTCCTCCTCAGCGTCTGCAGCAGCTACAACGAATACGCGAGTGGGGGCCCTCTGGTGCACTGGAGGTCCCGATCTCGGCATCTGCAGCCTGGGTGCTATCCTGATAGTTACTGGTCCTGATTGCGGGCGACCGCTGATGGAGCAATGCCTTCGTCCCTCATCTTTTTTGAAATAGGTCCGCGCAAAGTGCCCGGTCTTGTGGCAGTACTCGCAGTTTCTCATGAGAGGCGTGGACGGTGCACCTGCAGGTATGACCTTGGCTCTCCTCTTCGGCACAGATGGGGCAGGAGGCGTCTGTCTAGGCCTGACTAGGGCGTCCCTAGCTAAGGGGCGGGTCCTCAGGGCGCGCTCGAAATCCTTCTCGACGCGCATAGCCTTGTCCACTAGTTCTGCGAAGTCTTCAAAATCTTAGGCGCATAGTCGCGACTGGATCCCCTGCCTAAGTCCTTGAACTTCTGCAATTTGTATTCGGCATCCTCCAAGGCTTTGGCACATACCGAGAGAGGTCATCGAATCGGGCCTCATACTGGGCGACGGTCAAACTACCCTGATCCAGTTTCAAAAACTGAGCTATCTTCTCATTTCTACACAACTGGGGGAAGTATTTTTCCAGGAACTTTGTCTTGAACCCAGCTCATGTCCATGCATTTGTGGTCGGGACGCTTTGCTACTGGCCCTGCCACTAGTTCTCCGCCTCTCCCTCTAACAAGTATGTGGCCAAGTTCACCATCTGTGAATCGGTGCACTCCAGAGGCCGTGTAATCTTGGAAATCCTCGCTAGCCAGTACTCTGCCTGCACTGGATTCGGCGCTCCCTCGAATGTCGGTGGCCGAAGTCTCTGGAATCTCTCGAAGATGTCCGCACCTCTACCCTCACTCTCCCGAGACGCCTCCCTGCGGTCCCTACTCCGTAAGGATTCCATCATGAGTGTATGCATGTCTTGCTGCTGGTGCATTAACACGTCTTGTTATTGGTGTATGGCTGCAACCATTTACTCAACGGTTGCAAAGGCTGCAGCCCCAGTCTGATCTCTTGCGGATGCCTCAACGGTCGGCATCCCTTATGCTAAGTATTGTGATGGCAGCCCGGTGGTGAAGACCTGTGGGGAAGGAGAATCTCCCACTGTTTTCGATGCATTGTTTATATTCGCTATTCCCGGCGGAAGGCCTGGAGTGTACTCAGGACTGCGCTCTCTTTGGCGCTCGGTTGAGGGGATGGGGTGAATATCGATCGTATCAGTACGTTGTGACCATAGCACGGGCAGCATGGGTTCCTGAGAAATCAAAATTTGTGGTTCAGGTGTTTGGAAAAATATTCTTGAGCAACCACGAAGCAATGTCAAGGTCAGATATCCCGTTACTTTGGCTACCACGTGTGTACAAGCTGTCCCTAACCCATGGGATGTTCCTAGTTGAAATTTTTAGGGATGCTAAGATTTCTGTTTATAAGTTTAGACGACTGTCTTGATGTTTCTCAAGGGGTCCTAAGTGTTTTGTTTTCTACGTTTGTTCATCCTAGCTACTTTATAAGGGGAATTTCTACGTTTTTCCTAAGTATTTACTTAAGGATTTTGTATACTTAGATCCCACAGCCAGGCTATCTCAGACTCCGTTCTAATACCAACTTGTAATGTCCCGGTTTCTAGAACCCGAGTACGAGACTCGCTTCAGAAACAACCCGGGAGTTTATAAATCAGAGAACCAGTGGAAATATAAATTAAGAGTGCGATAGCAAAATGAAGCATAGATAATCATTTGAGCCCAAATATTTGACCCACCTAGCTGGGGGTCTTAGTTACAAAATTTCATAAGTTCCAAAACACTAAACCACTGAAATTAAAAAATTGATCTATTGATTAAGCCCAAAATACGCCGCTGCTTCTTGCTGCGCCTCGTCATTATAGTACCCTTCCTCGGGCTCCACGGTCGCGCCATCAACGCCAGCGTTGTCATTCTCTACATCCGTCCCTACATACTCTGTACGGTTGGATAGTTGATGAATGAGTGGTCAACTCAGTGTGAATTCCCCTCAAGATTACATATTGCCGCCTTAGCAAACATAGTTTAAAGAAAACAAAACAATAATCCAAAACGGGCAAGATGCAGTCTTATTAGATACGTGAATGTATGAATGCACATCGACCTGGGGATGCTCATCCAGTCGGACTTGGGTTGGTCACCCATGCAATCATCGACCTGGGAATGACCATCCAGTCAAAACAGTAGGTCGATAGTCGATTGTCTGGGAGCTAGCGAATCGATACCCTGATGATCCTAAGGATACGTGCTACAACATCCAGAATTAGACACCTGTTATTGCCAATATGCTATGGATGCATGATTAACCAACCCATTATTATTCCAATTACAATCAGCCAGTTTGAGTAGCTCAATGGTCACTATGCGGGACTCGTCACCAGCCTAGGCCGACAGCTCGAGCATAGTGTCTCATGACCACCATTCTCGGCTCATGAGATCCTCCACCTTGGGATGTTTCAATAAGATCCCTCGATCAAAATGACACTGGTTCAAGGGTCCTATTCTTCCCATACGTTCCGTCTAATTTTTATATCCTAAGAGTGACTTGCGTACAACAATGGAATCCTCCACGTGTAGCATTATGAGTTATATGAAAAAGTAATTATGTTAGCATGTGACAATATATGATTTAAATAAAACATGCAAGGAGGCATCATGAAATAATAACTACCGACGATGTGTTACCAAGACATGTGAATAGTGCTCATTTTTCAAGGATTAGCTAGCATGTGAGCCTATCATATAGTGTGAATATGATATCACAAATTTGATATTTGCAATGAATACAACGACCTTAAATTGATGGTGCCAATCTAGTACAAACTATGTTTAGCTAGTTTAGAAATGGAAAGAACTATGTTTAGCTAGTTTAGAAATGGAAAGCCCAAGGGGAAAGTCATCACCTGTAGGGTCGTGTTTCCAAACTCGGTATAAGTCTTCTTGCAGCCCGATGTTGCCCAAAGAGTCCCCTAAAATCACAATTTATATTTGTCAAGTATTCCCACGGTTTTGTCCAACTAATGTGAGGGTTTGAAGGGATACAACAACAAGGCCTTTTAGGCTTGCATTAGGCCCACCATATACTTATTCAAGCAGGGTGGCCTTACTGGCTCAAGCTCGTCCTTACTATGGGTTGAACTGGGCCTCATACATTGACCTCATATGTATCAGGTGGGCCCCAGGGGTGGACCCCAGTGAGAGTTTGGGTTACACACAAAAGAAATTACTTCAATAGTTATAAGTGTAACGCGTGTGTCACTGTACATTATCATCTTTTGGGGCACATGGCTTACTAATGGTGATTAGCATTTTCCAACACAACTTATGTAAATCAGTGTTGTTCAAATATAGTTCATGTAAATCGGGACTGTCCAAATGTAGTTCGTGTAGATCGGCACCGTCCAAATATAGTTTGTGTAAATCGGCACCGTCCAAATGTAGTTCAGATAATTCAATGCTGTCTAAGTACAGTTCAGCACTATCCCAAACATTGTCCAGCACCGTCCAACACAATCTGGATGATGTGGATGAAATAAATACATCATGGTGGTGTACAAAACATACATCACGTGGGTCAACACCATCCCAACTGGACGGAGTGTACAAAACACATACATAATGGTAGATCCAGGATGGTGGGGATATAATACATAAATCATGTTGGGTCGCGTAGATGGGGTCCACGTCCAGCTGGACTGGGCGACGTGGATGAAATACGTGCAGCGTGGTGGCCCATGCACCACTGTCCAACGATGGACGGTGTGCATAAAATACATACATCACAGTGCTCCCCCCTACCGTCTAGCCTATCTGGATGGTATGGATACAACATATACCGCATGGGTGTGGCCCACCAGGGATATGAATCTGCCTCTTGGATGGTGTGGATGCACCACACGTGCATGACAAGTGGGGTCCACGATCTGGATGGTTGAGAGGTAATACACACCTCAAGATGATACCCCAACTTGCTGACGTCAAAGGCAGCTCAAGCTGCTGTGGCTCACCCTCCCTTGGACGGTCAGGATACAACATTACATGATTGTAATGCCCTGAAAATCGAGGGTCGAGCAAAGCTCTACTCCCGAGTTACAACGCATCACTTATACAACATGGATAATGATGTTTTAGATGTCGTCCATAGCAATGTATTAAACATAAGTGAGATTATACTGAAACAACATATCATACTCCAGAGTTAATGTAATTAGGCAAGCGAAAGACTGTAATAGATATGTAAAGTATATAAGTGTTTCACAGCCTCCAGAGTATGAGTATGTTACCAGACTGAATATATACATATATGGTTCCAAAATTTACAAATTATCGAAGCGTAAATGTCCAACTAATCCATAAGTCCCTGTAATCCCGTCGAATTAGCACGAGGTCTACATAGACCGTCTGAGAGCTGAACATAGGAGAATCCTTTCTCCCCGCCTACAAAGTCCAACTTCGCTGTATAGGCTTCGCTATCACATGCATCTAAACCAGAGTCTGGATGGTGTTTTAAAACACCGTCCCAGGTGGGAATGAGTAGCTAATTCAGTGGAACTATAAAGCAAAGGTTAACATGTTATCAATTTAGTCAAGTAGTAATGATAAAGCTGTACAACATTCAGGTCCTAATTACTCTTATTAATGCAAGAATAGTATGCGATTATGATGTATGCCCTCATCTGTACTCCCTCTGCAACATCATCTCACGGTCGCGCATGCAACACTCCCGGTAAACGTTTCCTCGCCAAAACACATGCAATGCGGTGCATGATCGTGTTAGCCAAGTTCTTAATTAGGTTTATCCAAACAGCAAGTTCGGGAAGCTAAGGTACCTCCCTTTATATCATTAACCCAAACAATGATCCATCTAGGGTCGTCAATCCTAGTTAATCACATACGATAAGCAAGTTCGTGAGTTTATACTAGTGGTTGCTACGGGAGGCTCGTCACCTCAGTATATACTTAATTCATACTCGAGGTCACACCACCAACGCCCCACCAACTGATAGTCTATTTTTCAAGGCTCGTCACCAACCCGACTAGGGACCACAGACAGGCTGCGCTGGGGTAGGCCTGTTTTATACTTAAGGTCACTAAGGGAAGGCTCGTCACCTTAGCGTAGTCCTAGTGTATACTCGAGGTCACTACGAGAGGCTCGTCACCTGATCGTAAGCCAATAGCTCAAATACAGTGTCTCATATCACTATATTTGGCTCACGAGTTTGGGTTGCTCACTGGTTACTACGGGGAGGCTGGTCACCCAAGCGTAGGCCGACAGCTTGACCACGGTGTCCCATACGACCATACCCGGCTCATGAGTCTTAGCGGATCGAGGTACCGTGGTTGAAACAGGTCTTTACATTGGTAAGGGGTACCTTAGGTTCAAGCAGTAGCGTCCATACATGGTGAACATACAATAGACCAATCGGGTTATTTGACAAGTTCGATTGGTACGAGCGTACTCTGACTTAATCGATGTGGAGTGCATAAGCACCCCGTGTGACCTAGCCACCGCCGACAATCCTCGTGCGACCCGGATTCGTCGAACTTTTCAAATGTGGCGCGACTAGTTAGGACACTCAATTGGGAACCATTACCGATTGCCTGGACTATAAAGTAGTCCCAATCATATTCAAAGATAACATGTGGATACACGTGAGAATCATATAAGCATTTAACGAACATTTCAAAAATAAATCTCATTCGAGCATTTTAACAAATACACCGAACATGTTATCATACATATGCATTTCATACATAAATCACATAGTAGAAATGTTGATTACATTTAGGAAACTATAAATACTGATAATGTAGTTGAGAATCCTATCTTAACACCCTTACTAAATACATTTCATCAAGCAATTTCTCATTCAGACATTTTATCAAACACTTAGACTACACATTACTTTATACACAAACTAAATTAGTTACAACATATATTATGGCAAATTCTTTCACGAAGGAGTTGTCATACACACCACCGACATGAATTCTAGATTAATAGTCATGACAGGCACAAATCATAATTTCACACTCATTCAAACATTATATCAAACACTTAGGCTACACATTACTTTATACATAGACTAAATTAGTTATCGCATATATTATGGCAAATCCTTTCATAAAGGAGTTGTCATACATACAACAAACATATATTTTCAATTACTAGTCATGGCAAGCACAAATCAAGATTTCATGTTCGTTCAAACATTTCAACAAACACATGGAATGCATTATATATACACATAGTTCATACACATGTATAATCTATCGAATACATCGTAACTAAGATCATATGGCAGCAATCAAGTCAAACATAAATCATTGTGACATTGAAAGCCTTGAAAACCATACCTAATTGTTTATAGTCTGCACCTTTTGTCGGAAAATTCGTTTTGAACTCGATTCGAACCCTATGCTTTCATCTACAGAACAACGGCTACCTAAATCATGACATAGGTTAGCTATTTCGTCGAATCCTCTATTTAGGTTACTAAAAGAAGATTAGGGTTAGTATTTCTTACCCGAATCGTAGTTGGAATGGTTCGTGTAGTGATGGTGGAGAGGTGAATCGAGGCGTGGAGTTGTGGGATTGAATCCCAGCAACGATCTCCTGGAATCCCTCTCTTCTCCTCACTCTTTTCTCCTCTTTTCTCTCTTCTCTTTCCTAGGGTTAGAGAAATTCGTATAAAAGAGAGAGGTGTGGGTTTAAGGTCCTTATATAAGCCCAGAACTAACGCAAATGGCCCCAGGGCCATGATATACTTAGGTTATAGCCAAAGGGCATCTGTTTCGGGCCAACGGAGCTCATCTGGGGGTCCATTACCTGCACACGGTCAGGGGCAAGTTCCCTAACAATAGATTTACGCAAGGTTAAGATTTTGGTCAGATCGATTTTGTGGATCGACCGTGGAGGACAAGTTTCAGTTCAACGACTATCGTCACTCGATTAGGGCCACAAGTACACTGACCTGTGTGGAAAAATTTTCCTGATCCAAGGGTGTAGTTGGGTCAGAATCTGACGGTCTGAAATCTTAAATTTGGCCCGCAAGCAAACGACCCAAATCACTTGAATCTGAGTTCATTTTCTAAAGATATTCACATTTCCCACACACTTCACTTAGGGCTCAAGTTGTGCGTTTCTAACACTAGTTGGCCTCGATTCCCGTGATGGTTGTCAAGCCCAATAAGATGGTCATAACCGTATAGTTTCGCCGTCATCAGATTTTTGACACGCGGTCCAGGTCCGATACGGAGTTTCAATGTGCTCCCGAGAGCAACTGAATTTTGAGATTGCCCCTAGGTTTTTAAGTAATGTTGGGTTAGTTATTTTAATGGGTTTAGGTCTTGTAGTTTGTATAGAAAGTGATTCAAACCAAATTCATTTATTGTTTAGCTTAGCACTTAACTAAATTCCGCCCTAATTACGAAAGAATAAGGTCCTAGGGTAGTTCTATGTCCCTTTTTGGCATTTTTTTGTTAGTATATTATTTTAATTATTTTTTTAGTGGTTCATCATCAAGTCTACTTCATCCCCCATCAAATTTCATTAGATTTTGTGTTGCAGAAAAATTCTAAAAATTCTAGAAGCAGTAGTTGTCCAAACTAATGAATTCCAGATAGTTGTCACAATGACCTATATTTAACTATATTAAAACTTTTATTATATTTTTCACTTATTTTTATATGAAACTAGACTTATGAAGCTTCAATCTGGCTTTTGAATCACCTAAATCGGAGCTATATCGAGGGAGATATAACTTTTCGAAGTTGGATGAAAAACTGTAGAAAACGGGCCGCCCGGCCCGTTGTGGCCCGCCTGGCCCGCTGGACCGCGATGCATCGCCGTCACGGCGATGCCATCGTCGCTCGCTGTCCTGTCTGGTGGTGGTTTCACCATCCGATATTTGAAATGAGTGTATTTTGCAAACCAGAACGAGTTATTTGACGTTCAATATATGATTTTGGGGTAGGAGAAGCTGCTCTATCCAAATAACTTATTTATTTTATGAGATTTCAAAAGGTTAATGGTCAAAAACCCATTTTATTTATTTATTTACTATTTACAGTAAATTTTAGTTTAAGTATTGTTCTTCATCACTTAAACTTTTTGATTCGTGTTTAATATGAAAGTACTTGGAAAAATTTAAAGAATAAGGTGGTGAAAGGTTAGATTTTGAAGGAAATGAATTAAAAAAGGATTTTAGACTTTGGGATTGAGTTCTGAGAAGTTAATAATATATTATGATCGACCCAGTGCCTAAGGATGTTCATCGCCAAGTTGGGAAAAATCCGGGACGTTACAATCTACCCCCCTTAAAAATAATTGTCCCCGAAATTGGCTAAGGGTAATAAGTAAAGATTTTATTATATCTTTCGCCTAAGTTTTATTGATTTCAAGTTTATATGCATGGTAGGGTGTATACTATCTATACTAGTCTGGCTCATTTTTGTCTACCCTCCTTAAAACTTTTTCGCCTTGAAATTGGCTAAGGCTCCTATTAAGTTAATATTCAACAAGCACATTTGTGGATACACTGACCTCGGCTATTGTAATTCAGCTCGTACCCATTGTTATGCCTATTCTTTAATATGAATTGGTGTAATACTTGAACCCTAATTGCTTTCCTTCAATGACTTTATTATTGACATTCTAAGGAAGATTCAGATCCTATTTAGTGACCTATTCCTATGCACAGCCCGGATCAATTTCCTTCAATCCTGGGCCAGTGGGGCAGGGGCCCACCACGCTTCCGCTGCGCCACTTTGATCTAATGGATGTATAAATTGACTTAACTAGATTGAGCTTATAATGTTCTACCCCCCTTAAAATTATTTCTACTCTCAAGGTTCAAGAATCTCTGTCCTAATCCGTATGTCGGAACAAGGTGTAATTTAGGACCTATCTTTAATATGAAATGGGAAACGATCTCTTAATACATTGGTCTTCCTTTCATCAATGATGTGTACTAAGGCATTGGTACCTATGGTCATAGAAAGAAGCTAAAAATGATGGGTGTTGTGGTTGATTCCAGGGATGGGTGTGAGTTTGTGGCAAGATGCCTAATTCTACCAAAGAAGGACTTTTACTACGGTCCTGACTTATCCTCTTTAATCATGTCTAGTTTAATACTGTAAGATAATCTATACATTATTATTATATATGAAATTTGGACAAAATAGGTTAACGGGCAGACTATCTTTCTAAGTTCATATGCACAATATGTATGCCAGAATGGTCTGTGATTCGGGACCTAATCCTTAACTGTCTATTGCCTATTTGAGAAATTTCTTGGGCCAAAATAAAATATCTCTATTGGCTATATGTTCTTAGCACTTCTCAAAGGCAAAGTAATAACCTTTTGGTTGTAAGTGGTCGAGCCAACACGGAAGGAAAGTTGTATAGTGGGTTTGAGCCGGATACATAGGCCTTCTGCCTAGCTAGGACAGAAAATTTGTCGTATCAGTTCTTAATCCTAGTTGATCTCGATCTTCTGCTTAATCAGGGCATTGAGTTCATTGGTAACTACCAAGATTGAGAATTCGATTCAAACCACGAATACTTCGCTTATAGATAGTTTCTCTACTCTGTGTTCCCGATTGTAATAAATCTTTGAGAAGACAATTCTAAGGGGTGTGTTGGTTTGACCTAACATTCAATTCGAGGGATATATAAGTTTTCTCTGAGCATGAATAATTACTAATCTAAACAACCTTCCTAATCAAAACAACCTAACGCTAGATGATTTCATCCCATTTTTAATACAAGAAATTGTTTTATTGCTTAGGGTCAACAGTTGTCTGATTGGAATTGAGTTGCCCGAACTTGAATTTAACTGCGCTCAAGCACTTCACATATGCCCATACCAACTAAGAAGGTCCTAGGGTACACGTTATTAATTTATTGGATTTCCTATACTGTCAGATTTTTCGAAATCTAAGTGTATTAACTCTAGGTCCAAAACTCTAAATGTCCCAACCTTTAATGGTCATTGTGGTTTATATAATCCTCATTCTCAAGGTCCTAGTTATCTCATTAATTCGCTCTGAAATTATTGGTTTGAGTCCTTTTTTGTGGTCCAACGCGCCCGTATTCGCTCCATTCGGATCCGTTTCAGGTTTGAAATTCATCAACTAACGACTCAAACCCGTCGACTGACGGCCTAGAGGCGACTTAGGTCGATTCACGTGATCGAAGATACGTTGTAGACTAAATTATAGTATTCGGTCTCGCCTGTCAGCGAAACCTTGGGATCTTAATGTCGTCTCTAAATTCCATCGCCTCCTTCCTAAATCAGAGTACGTCGTTGTGCGTCGTGTTACCATAACCTAGGTCTAGTTTAATCCAAATCATGCTTTGATACCATCTTGTAATGCCCTGAAAATCGGGGGTTGAGCAAAGCTCTACTCCCGAGTTCCAACGCATCACTTATGTAACATGGATAATGATGTTTTAGATGTCATCCATAACAATGCATTAAACATGAGTGAGATTATACTGAAACAACATATCATACTCCAGAGTTAATGTAATTAGGCAAGCGAAAGACTGTAATAGATATTAAAGTATATAAGTGTTTCACAACCTCCAGAGTATGAGTATGTTACCAGGTTGAATATATACATATATGGTTCCGGAATTTACAAATTATCAAAGCGTAAATGTCCAACTAATCCATAAGTCCCTGTAATCTTGTCGAATCAGCACGGGGTCTACATAGACCCGTCTGAGAGCTGAACATAGGAGAATCCTTTCTCCCTGCCTACGAAGTCCAACTCCACTGTATATGCTTCGCCATCACCTGCATCTAAACCAGAGTCTGGGTGGTGTTTTAAAACACCGTCCTAGGTGGGAATGAGTAGCTAATTCAGTGGAACTATAAAGTAAAGGTTAACATGTTATCAATTCAGTTAAGCAGTAATGATAAAGCAATACAACAATCAAGTCCTAATTACTCATGTTAATACAAGAATGGTATGCGATTATGATGGATGCCCTCACCTACACTCCCTCTCTTACGGTCGCGCATGTAAACGTGCGCTTCCTCGCCAAAGAACATGCAATGCGGTGCATGATCGTGTTAGCCAAGTTCTTAATTAGGTTTATCCAAACGGCAAGTTCGAGAAGCTAAGATACCTCCCTTTATATCATTAACCCAAACAATGATCCATCTAGGGTCGTCAATCCTCGTTAATCACATACGATAGGCAAGTTCCCGAGTTTATACTAGTGGTTGCTACGGGAGGCTCGTCACCTCAGCGTAGACTTAATTCATAATCGAGGTCACACCACCAACGCCCTACCAACTGACAGTCTATTTTCGAAGGCCTGTAACCAACCCGACTGAGGACCACAGCCAGGCTACGCTGGGGTAGGCCTATTTTATACTCAAGGTCATTAAGGGAAGGCTCGTCACTTTAGCGTAGTCTTAGTATATACTCGAGGTCACTACAAGAGGCTTGTCACCTGATCGTAGGCCGATAGCTCGAATATAGTGTCCCATACCACCGTATTCGGCTCACGAGTTTGGGTTGCTCACTGGTCACTACGGGAAGACTCGTCACCCCAGCGTAGGCCGACAGCTTGACCATGGTGTCCCATACCACCATGCCCGGCTCATGAGTCTTAGCGGATCTAGGTACCATGGTTAAAACGGGTCTTTACATTGGTAAGGGGTACCTTAGGTTCAAGCATTAGCGTCCATACATGGTGAACATACAATAGACCAATCGGGTTATTTGACAAGTTCGATTGGTACAACCGCACTCTGATTTAATCGACATGGAGTGCATAAGCACCCCGTGTGACCTAGCCACCGCCAACAATCCTCGTGCGACCCGGATTCGTCGAACTTTTCAAATGTGGCGCGACTAGTTAGGCCACTCAATCGGGAACCATTACTGATTACCTGGACTATAAAGTAGTCCCAATCATATTCAAAGATAACATGTGGATACACATGAAAATCATATAAGCATTTAACGAACATTTCAAAAATAAATCCCATTCGAGCATTTTAACAAATACACCGAACATGTTATCATACATATGCATTTCATACATAAATCACATAGTAGAAATGTTGATTACATGCAGGAAACTATAAATACTGATAAGGTAGTTGAGAATCCTATCTCAACACCCTTACTAAATACATTTCATCAAGCAATTTCTCATTTAGACATTTTATCAAACACTTAGACTACACATTACTTTATACACAAACTAAATTAGTTACAACATATATTATGACAAATCCTTTCACGAAGGAGTTGTCATACACACCACCAACATGAATTCTAGATTAATGGTCATGGCAAGCACAAATCATAATTTCACACTCATTCAAACATTATATCAAACATTTAGGCTACACATTACTTTATACATAGACTAAATTAGTTGCCGCATATATTATGACAAATCCTTTCACAAAGGAGTTGTCATACATACAACAAACATATATTCTCAATTACTAGTCATGGAAAGCACAAATCAAGATTTCGTGTTCATTCAAACATTTCAACAAATACATGGAATGCATTATATATACACATAGTTCATACACATGTATAATCTATCGAATACATCGTAACTAAGATCATATGGCAGCAATCAAGTCAAATATAAATCATTGTTAACATTAAAAGCCTTGAAAACCATACCTAAATGTTTATAGTCTGTACCTTTTGTCGAAAAATTCATTTCGAAATCGGTTCGAACCCTACGGTTCCGTCTACAGAACAACGGCTACCTAAATCACGACATAGGTTAGCTATTTCGTCGAATCCTCTATTTGGATTACTAAAACAAGATTAGGGTTAATATTTCTTACCCAAATCATAGTTGGAATGGTTCGTGTAGTGATGGTGGGGAGGTGAATCGAGGCATGGAGTTTGGGAGTAAATCCCAGCAACGATCTCTAGGAATCATTCTCTTCTCCTCACTCTTTTCTCCTCTTTTCTCACTTCCCTCTCCTAGGGGTAGAGAAATTCGTATGAAAGAGAGAGGTGTGGGTTTAAGGTCCTTATATAAGCCCAGAATTGACGCAAATGGCCCCAAGGCCATGGTATACTTAGGTTATAGCCAAAGGGCATCTGTTTCGGATCAACGGAGCTCATCTGGGAGTCCATTATCTGTACATGGTCAGGGGCAAGTTCCCTAACAATGGATCTAAGCCAGGTTAAGATTTTGGTCTGATCGGTTTTGTGGATCGACCGCCTGGCTCGCTGGACCACAATGCATCGCCGTCACGGCGATGCCATCGCCGCTCACTGTCCTGTCTGGTGGTGGTTTCATCACCTGATATTTAAAACGGGTGTATTTTACAAACCGGAACGAGTTATTTGACGTACAATATATGATTTTGGGGTAGGAGAAGCTGCTCTATCCAAATAACCTATTTATTTCATGAGATTCCAAAAGGTTAATGGTCAAAAACCCATTTTATTTATTTATTTACCATTTATAGTAAATTTTAGTTTAAGTATTGTTCTTCATCACTTAAACTTTAGGATTCATGTCTAATAAGAAATTACTTAGAAAATTTTGAAGATAAGGTGGTGAAAGGTGAGATTTTGAAGGAAATGAGTTAAAAAGGGATTTTAGACTTTGGGATTGAGTTCTTAGAAGTTAATAAGGTGTTATGATCGACCCAGTGCCTAAGGACGTCCATCACCAAGTTGGAAAAAATCTGGGACGTTACAATGATGGTGGGCCCCACAGATCCTGTTGACGTCAGTCAACAGTGGAATCCACTGTAAATAAAAAAAACGGATTGACGGCAGGATATGACACTTACATCAATGGGGTCTCACCTGTTCCACGTGGGAAACAGATGGACAGCTAGATGCAATTACGTGTGGGTGGACCCTACCACAACATATCTAGTATATATATATATATATAATATATATATATATATTATATATATATATATATATATATATATATATATATATATATATATATATATATATACTATCTCCTATAACATTTATTATTATTATATCATTATATATTTACTTTTTTTTTTCATGTAAAGCAAGTCGTCCAGTACAGGACGTCCATTGATGGATAGTTTGAACTTGGTGCGGCCCACCATGGCTTGATGGTGCGGCCCACCAGTGTGTAACTCGCCAGATTTTCTTTTCTCTTTGGTGAGGCCCACCTGCAATTCGGTGAGGCCCAACACAGTGCAGCCCACCAGATGTTGTCAACGTGCATGGCCCCCTGCTGCATTCTGTTTTGAAGCTATTCTCGGCCCGAATTTTTAGCTCAAACACAGCCCATCTCTGGGTTGTTTTTCAACCCATATCAGTGCTCAATAGAGGCACGGTGGCTACCAATTTCTCCGCCAAAGAACGGCCCGAAACAGGGGCATTTTAACCTGATTTTCTGGACTGATATCAGTCTGATTTCTGGGACTTGTTGCAGCTCAAACAAAGCCCGATTGTGAGCTGTCTCTGGACTAAGTTTCAGCCCCTAGCTGGGGCCATTTTCATGCCATTGTTCGGCCCCAAGCAGGGCCTGAACTCAGGTCACGTTCGGTTTCAAAATAGTGCCTGAACGCAGGCCACGTTCAGCTTCAAAACAAAGCCTGTTTTTGGCTCTTTGCACGGTCCCGCTGGTGGGTGTTTTCGGCCACGAACATGTGTGGGTGAGGTGTGATGGAGCCTTAGTTTTGAGTTTATTTTAGAGTTTATTTATTTATTTATTTATTTTTTAAGGTGGAGGGAGAGGTTTCACCTTCCTCAGTCGGGTTCGACCCAAGCTTGGGCTGGTGTGCACGCACCCACCATCTCTCCACTCACTTTCTTTTCCTCCCTTATCTTCCTCTCACTCAGGTGGTGCAGCTGTGGTCCCACACTGACTCGACTCGGTCCAGTTTTCACGAGCTGAGTTGGGGCAGTGTGCATCGAGCTCACAAAAAACGCTCTCTGTTTCACACCTCCTCTTCTTTTTCTCTCTCTTTTCTTTTCCTTTGTTTCCCTCCTCTCTTCCTTTCCTTCTTTCTTTTTGTTTATGTGAGAGTTGCAGGGCAACAATGCCTATTTATAGGCAAAGGAAGGAAAACTTCCGACGGCATCGCCATCCCTTCACGGACAAAAACGGAAACCTCCTTTTTCATTCATTAAGCCCCTTTCCAGCCATTTTTGGCCATGAGGGGACCCTCCCCAGCTGGCTTGATTGAGGCTTCAGTCCTTTAGACAAAGAGGGTGGTGGCTTGCATCTTAAGCCACCAGATGGTCCTTCCCATATGATCCTAGCCGTTTGTGAAAGGGATGGACGGTTAGGACCCAAATCCCATATTCCTAAGCGTGGGGCCGAATCTCTATACCGTTTGGGTCGCGTGGACCGCATGAGGAGAATGGATGGCTTGGATTGTCCGGAAAACGGCTATGGTGGGCCACTTTGAAGCTCAAAGGCCTACATTTTTAAACAGTGTGTTGGCGGGAATGACTTTGAGAAATTTTGTATTTTGGTTTGGTCGGACATTGTTTGATCAGAAATGGCCGTCCAGTGCACATTGTGCCCTAGCGTTTGGGGTGTATGTGCACCTAGCTTTAGGGCCCACCATGACTCTGGTGTTGGATCCGCCCCGTTCGATTGTCCTGGGGACCTGTCATAAGGGTCCTAACCTGGTTTGGGGTGGGGCTGAGGCCCAGGTGGGCCATATCATGCCATTCAGGGCCTTATTTTGCTCGTATATCGTGATCCAATGGTCAGATAGGTACGAGGTTTTATTTCAACGGTGGAACAGGGATTTGAGGGGTTCTAAGTGCTTGGTTGGCCATAATTTATTCTTCTAAAGTTGTTAGTGGATGTATGGTGTCAATGTGACTTAGCTAACTATGTTCATAACTTGCTTTAATCTAAGGATTCGTTGAGTTTTACCTTCCAGGCTGGTGTTGGGTTCGACTTGGCTCTTTCGGATCATGGTGGTTGGCTTTATCGTTGACCGGGAGTCCCAACCTGCATGTGTAAAGTTTAATTTGTCTTGTTTAATCGTTCTTAGTCCCTATAACCGGGGTCCTCAGGGGTAACACCCGTGTACCAAAGGTACGGGGTGTTACAGGCTGGCCTAGCCAATTGATACCATATGAGCAGGTTGGGTTGGGTAGGGATCAACCAAAGCCTGATTCATTTACTTAAATGGGCAACATTTCTAACCCAAACCTGCCTCGGAAGCTAGTCAGGCCAATTAACCTATGGGCCCACCAGATCCATTGCCACTCCTAGTCATCTATGATTTCCTATTTCTGTGGCTGGCCCACCCAATAAATAGATTGGCCTGAACTTTAGGGCATGCTACATTTTCATGGTGAGGTGACCCTCCCTGGATGGTTAGATGACATGCACGCCATAGTAAGCCTCTAATCTAAAACAATTGTAGGGGAACCTCCCTCATCTTTGAAAACTCGAAACTCCTTCAAGAGTCAGACGACGCTGTCAACTTGGACTTGTGGGCTCAAACAAAACTCAAGAAAATTTTGATAAAACTTGGCTTGTTAAGGTTCTTCATAAATTTCATTTGTTTAATTTTATCCATTGCATTTGTAGCATATAGAAAAGGTTGTTTAGATCAAACTAATAATAAATATAAATAGTTCATTCCATACAGTCCAATTTCCATAATGCCTCCCCATAGAGATGATCATAATCATCCCATCCACGGCTTGCCATTTGAAAAATTAAACAGTTGTATAAAAAGAGGACAACGTTTGCAAGGCTAACATCCTCCAATCAATATGAACTTAAAAAAATTGCCCACAAAAGGAGTTGGGCAAACCTAATGAATGCAGATGACCTAAAACTGTCACTGTTGAGCTTCCCTTATATTTGAAAAATAATTAACGTTTGCACTGAGATTCGCTAGTGAGAGTTTCAAATCCCTTGTTATACCATAAGGAAATTATTTAGAAAAGAAGAAGAAGAAGAAGAAGAAGAAGAAGAAGAAGAAGAAGAAGAGGTGGAAACCATTGATCAGTAAGCATCTCTACATGTTCCGAATAGTTGTCCAACACATATGCTTGTCCAGTTTCTGTGACCTGCTGCAGCCAATCCCATTTCTACATGAACCCCCAATTAGTCAGCCAAATGCAACTGCCTCATTTTGGGCCTCAGCAATTAAGGTTAACAACCATACACATGTGAGCCAGCCAGTGGCAAGGCAGTTGTTGTGCCCCCATGCAATCAACAATGCCTGCCCCACCACCATGATCTTGTTGACACTCTCTAATGAAATCCACATCAAAGACGCTCCAACAGAGCCTGATTTCAATTCTTCATTTGGTGGGCCACCACACTATTGAACAAGAAGTGCTGCCAAGATAAAACTGAGGATTGTGGCTTCAAAGAGACGAGAAGGCCTGTAACTGAAAGCATAAAAAAAATGAGTTGATTGATGACCCATCCATTATGCAGTGTGTTCAGCTACTAGTGTTGGGCATTTGACACAGGGATGAATGTGATGAGGTCGATCATCGTCTTCCTCAAGGATAACTACTCCGAATCCACGGAACTTCTCTGGACTCCTCACAGAGACTTCTTGAATCCACAAGGAATGAAAGCAAGAAAATAGAAATAAAATTCTAAAGAAATTTGTAATTGATTGATTAATTGAAATAAATGAGTTCGCAACCCTTTAAATAGGGATACCAAACAATAGGAGAGAAATTAGAAACAAGCTATAACTAAAACTCCCTAAAATTCGTAACTTACTATAAATAGTAAATTTACTTTTATAGTAAGTGTCCTATGTGGCTTAACCACATTATTCTCCTAATTATTCTAAGAACTTTTCATGTTGGACACAACTCCTAAAGCCCAACGGATGACGAGCTATAATCAAACTAAAACTTACTATTTATAGTAAAAATGGAACTAAACATGGAATTTGGCCGTTGATAGGATGGAATCTCGCAAATTCGGCGTGGGTAACCCATCATGGCTGGGTTGGTTGGCTAAAGTAGCTCGTCCTACCCCAAAATCATATATGGTACGTCGAGTAAATCAATCCAATTTGTGAGATATGCATGTTTTAAGGTTCTGACGGTCTTGATGACTTTTGTGTCCAGTTTTTCAAGTTTATGGTCTCCTTGGGTATATTTCCAAGTATCCTTTGAATTCTGAAGTGAAGAAACTTCAATTTTTAAGTTCTCATTTTTAGATTTAAGGTTTTGCAATTCAAAAATTTTCAAACCTAAATCTAGTTTTGGTTTTTCAAAACAATAAAAAAAAAAAAATGAGATTTTTCTAAAATAGCCTTTTCAAGATTTAATTGTAATTCCTCACATCTTTTCTTTTGAAATTTTAATTTATTCGTAATATTGCACCTTTCTCTATACAGGGCATCATATGCTTCTTGAAGATCGTCTTCATTTTCAGAGTCACTTACAGGAGTTTCATAATCAGATGTTTCGCAATCTTCTGAAGAAATGATTCTGGCTATAGTCATAAAGGCGTTATGTTCTTTTATAGTTTCCTGATCTAATTCATCAATTTTTGAATTAGTTTCAGATTCTGATGATTCATCCCAAATAGTAATCATGCATTTTCTTTTCGATTTATCCTTCTTAGGACATTTTGAAGTAAGATGCCCAAATTCAGAACAGTTGTAGTTGGGTGTCTTTAGATTTAGATTTTCAGTAGTTTGAATTTCATTTTCTTTTATCTAACAGTTTTTAAAAATCATTTCTTTTCTTATTTTTAAAATTTTTATAAAATTTCTTAGCCAACATCACCATATCGTCCACATTTTCCTCATCATCTTAATTTACATTTAAAACCTTTGATTTAGATTTAGAGGATTTAAGGGCAATGAACTTGATCTTAGTAGCTTTGCAATTCAACTCGTAAGTTTGAAGAGATCCAACCAACTCTTGACCTTCATAATATCGGTATCCCTCAATTCTTGTATAATAGTAACTTTGGAATTAGACCTATCAGGAAATGATTACGGTATTTTTGCACAAACCTTTCTTTTAGGGATGCTTTCACCAAGACCGCACATAGAATTAACTATGTCATTTAATTTCGTATAAAAATACATAAATGACTCATTTTCTTCCATACGAATTTTTTTAAATTTGGTTGTGAGGATTTGAATCTTGGACTTTTTCACAATATTAGTTCATTCATGTGTTATTTCAAGTATATCCCATGCTTGTTTTGCCATATCACACGAAACGATTCTTTTGAACTCACTTGGTGATAGAGCACAAGTTATAGCATTCAAGGCTTTTGCATTTGTATTACTTTCACTTTTCTGAGTAGTCGTCCATAAATTATAAGTAATTTCTCTCATGGATGTGGTTCTATCCTCAGCTATTACTTACATAGTTGGAGGGAACTATTGAGTTACAGTAGCTTGCTACACACTTTCATTAATGGTTTGAGGAATATCCTCATCCTGGCTTTCCAATTAGAATAGTTAGAGCCATTAAAGGGAAGTGACCTGGATATGGATAAACTTTCAAAATTCGATATCTTTTATCTCTAAATCTAGCTCTAGGAGATAAATCCCAAAAAGAACAACCTCTCTCTGATACCACTTGAAAGATGAGCTACAGATGTCCTAAGGGGGGGGGGGGGGGGGTGAATAGGATTAAACCAATTCCAGATAATAAATTGGAGAAAATATATTCTCAATTGTAAAAGGTATTGAAACCTTGATTCAATTAATTCGTAAGACAACCTTCACCTAAAAACTTTAGGCATGACAACCTTATTTCACGACATCTTTGGAATCAATATTTCAAAATAATAAAAGTAGAGAATAAAATAAACAATCATCACAAATACACAGAGAATTATAGTGGTTAGGTGTTCAACACAAACCTACTCTACTCTCAAAATTACTAATCCACATAATTTTGACTTTTCACTAGTTTCAAGGTTTCTACAAGATCACCTTAATAATCTCTTACAGTTCTTATGATTTTCGTAAGCTTACCACAATAAAACCTTAAGTGATTTTCACGGTCTAACCTCTATACAACCCTCAAGTGATTTTCACGGGCTAACCACTATACAACCCGATGAGATTTTCAGGCAATCTCAACAAACCCAAAAGACATAACTTTAATCAAATAAATACTTATCTTCAGAAGAAAAATCATCGATGTGAAGATACTTGATGAAATTAAGGCTTCGATCAATGCAGCGATCTTCTTTCTTGGATGACGATGAAACAATGTATGCTCAACTTCTCTCATAGCTTTTATCACACCCCAAACTCGAAAATCTGGTGCCGACAGCCTCCATAGTACCCTATTCTCAGCTCCCAGCGCCCATACGCCAGATTCCGATCCTGGGATCTTACAAGAAGGATTTTTCAACATACATTGATCTCGTAAGAATAATAATCACAAGTTTACCTAAATCACAAAGGCAACATCATCATCACATATCCACTATTATAAACAGTTGAATACAGTACTGAAAGGGAAATACATATATAAAAAATCAAAGCTCCAGAAGACAGTTGCACCCTCCAAGTTCAACGCTGCTGCGACCTAACGTCACCTACACGCATTTATCGTGCATAAGCTTATAGAAAGCTTAGATGGTGGTGAAAGTGTGTGCACTAGGTGAGTGTGCTCAGAATACAATATCAGAGTAATGTGAAAATATGCTGTTAAGTCCATAAATACCATCAACCTTATCTAGGTTATGCGATGCAAAAACATAATAAGCCAATATCATATACTGAGGAAGCAATGTAGATCAACTATGTAATGCAGAGACATAATAAGCCAAATATTATACATTGAGAATGCAATGCAATATGCAAATCTCGACGAGTCTACGAATATCTTCAACCTCATCTAGGCCATATAAATGCAGAAACATAACAACCCAAAATACCATATGCCGCGGATGTAGTGTAATATGAGGTGCGAATGAAATGACCAAGCTGGAATGTGAAGTCGGGATGATAATACGTAGTATCGCGGGCTATGGGGTCCATTAGAAGAGACTTCTATCCAAACCAGTCTCATACCTAAATTTGGATAGTCAGACTTAACATGATAAACTCCTGATCTCAGGTTGGTCGCGCACCCCAACCGAAATCCTGGCCATTGCAAAGGTACACATAACAATTAGTTGCACACCACCAGCCTGAGTGGATAGTGAATGAATGAATGAATGAGTAAAATGTTGGGTATGCGATTCCTGCTCAATAAGTCCATGTATCAGTACCGTACATCTCTGGGATCATCATCGGGGTCTAGTACACTCGACGCCACCTGCCGCCCCATCAAGGACACAACTGGGTAAGTGGGAGAGACCTCACTATCCGTCTGTCAGCAGTGTACCAATGCCTACCTGGCTCGTCGATAGGGACCCATTTATGAGCTGGTCAGACTCACCTAACATCGCCTACTCCCTTGGGAGGGTAAGGCCACACCCCCTCCCAATCGACCATGACACAGTGGGAGAAGCGGCCTACCGGTATTCGGTACTCGGGCGCTCATGTATCCACTCGGTTTAGACATTGGGGCATCCTCTGGTACCAAGAGGGTTTAGGGACTTTCATCCAGAGACATCTATGACACCCCATGTAGAAAAGATTTTCGGTGTCCCATCTGGTCATTCACGATATGCATGTGGAGGGTACGACCCTGATGTCGCTAGGGCGTATGGTGGTCATATCATAAAATGTGAGATGCATGAGTCATACCATCTAGTTATGCATCAAACATGCGCGTATCGCACGCTCATGTGGGGCAACTCAGTCTCTCAGGGAGTCCCAACAATCAGCCCAATAGCACATGCTGTGCTCAATCACTCATCGTAACAAGCATACAGATGATGCGTATGGGCATGTATCATGATATACTACTATACATGTTCTCAGTGTGTCCTACTAGACTAAGTACACTTAGCATGATTATCAGATAAGGCAGATAATAATAAACCACGATCGGCTTTCACCGGTATGTCACATACCAAGATTATGAACTAAACGACATATTTCTTTTATAACTATAGGAGTCCATGCGGCATGGCCCACGTTAGCCTTCTAAGGAACTGATATATCATATATTCCAAGATAGGGTCTACTGGAAGGACGGCAGATCTTGGCCATACATCGAGATAGGCTCTACGCAGAGGATATACTAAATCTAGTACCACATAGTCTCCTATATACGGAAAGAGGTAATGGTGTACTAGCGTCAAGGATAGGCCTCACACTTGTCCCAAAGAAGTAAATGGACGGTGTGACGATATATACGTGACACTGAGGTCCTATCAACTGGATACAAGGATAAGATATGTTTCATGGGGCGAGTCAAGTGGGTATACGACAAGTGGGCTTCATCACTTCCTTTTTCATGACAACTGAGATTTCCTATGAGGGCCTGATATGAATATAAGGCGACCCTTGGTAGGATCCACACATCCAGGACTACATGACCCTACAAACAGTCCTACTCATCATCTAAGTGGCCTCGGGTTTGGGTCACTAAGCTTGGACAAACACATGCATCTAGGTGGGCCACATTCCCTATGGAAGGCTCGGTACAAACACATGATGGGCTCCAAGGCTTAGGTGGTCCTACAGGGTATGGTGGAAAACATCATTATCAAATGGGGAGGGGGGGGGGGGGGGTTCCAACGGGTTGGGATAGCCTAATCAAGGGAAAGATGAATAATATAATCATCAATGGGGGCCCAACGGTTTGGGTTAGTCCATTAAGGGGAGATGAGAATGGGCCTAACAACGGGCCCTAGGTAGAGTTACAATGTGGACATTTAACCATCATTGCTCTCACAATACGAACATTAAACCATCGTTGCTCCCAAGGCATCACCCATTTAATATCAACTAGGAACATGGATGGGCATCATAAACATCATTACATACATCCCGGTGTAATCACACATCACAATGGGCCTCATCACATGGGCCTAATACACATCACAATGGGTCGCATCACATGGGCCATATATACGTCATAATGGGCCACATCCCATGGGCCTCATGTACATCACAATGGGCCCTAACACATGGACTGGGTATACATCACATTGCGCCTCAAACATGGGCCTCAAGTAAATCACAATGGGTCTTGAAGACAGGCCGCATGTTCATTATAATGGGCCTCATACATGGGCCGCGAATACGTCATAATGGGCCACATCCATGGGCCTCAAATACATCGCATCAGGCCTCAAATACGGGCCTCGAATGCATCTCATTGGGCCTCAAACATGGCCGCATATACATCAAGTGGGTTGCATCTCATGGGCCTAATACACATAATAATGGGCCGCATCACATGGGCCTCATATACAACACATCGGGCCTCGCCAAATGGGCCACATCCCATGGGCCTATGGGTTAAGCACAAGGGAAGGGTAATGTGTGAATCACATACAACATAGTGGGCCTGATGAGGTAGCCCATATAGTCCAGAAATAGATGGACAGTGTGCTTACAATACACACATCAAGGTGGGCCCTATGCATCACAAAATGGGCCCCACTAGCTGGATATACAACGCATACATCATTGTGTGTCCAGCACCGCCCTAAACATCTGGATGGTCTGGATGAACCACACACATCATCAAGGTAGGCCCCACGTGATTTGGGCGATGTGGATAAAAATGCATCATGGTGGGGTCTATAAAATACATCACAGTGGGCCTGCTGCCACTAGACTGCATGGATGAAACACATTGGGTGGACCCCACTACCGTTGGACGATGCAGATAAAATACATATGTTATGGTGGGGTCCACGTCCAGAAAATGGACGAACGACGTGGTTGAAATACATACATCGTGGCTGGTCCCACAGTCCAACAGGCTGAACGGTGTGGAATAAATACATAAATCATGGTAGGGTCCAGTCCAGCCCACATGGACGGCTTGGATAAGGCACATGCATTACGTGGGATGTGGGGTCCCATGGATGGATGGTGTATATACAATACATACATCACCGAGAGTCCCACCGTCCAGGGGTCTGGACGGTGGAGATACAACAAATGTATCAAGGTGGGTCCACAAGTGTGGCCACCATCAAAATAGACGGACGGTGTAGATATTATAAATACATCACTGCAGTCCCCTCCGTCCAAGCGGACTGTTGGAATAAAATTCATAAATCACGGAGGATTTTCCACCGTCTAGATAGATTCCGATAAGGGCTGAAAAGTCTATGGACTCGGAAGAAGACATTAATGATAGACCTAGCATTGCTCCACATGGTTTAGAACCAAAACTTCAAAGTAAGCCAATTGCTCCATTCCCCCAGTAGTTGATTGCACCAATACCTCTAACCAACTCACGGGATATTTTAGAGGTGTTGAAACAAGCGAAGGTCAACATCCCTCTTCTGGATGCTGTGAAACAAATTCCTTCATATGCCAAATTTCTGAAAGACCTATGCACAACCCAGAGGCAGCAAAATATTAAAAAGAAAATTTTCCTGATAGAAAAAGTGAGTGTCATCCTCAAGCAAAATGTGTCACAAAAGTGTAAAGATCTTGGTAGCTCAACTATAACTTGTATAATCGGGAATCACTAAATTCAGAACGCACTTCTTGACTTGGGGGCGAGCATAAATCTGATCCCTTACTCAGTTTACGAATAACTGGGTCTAGGTGAATTAAAACCCACCCGGACCACATTACAACTTGCTGATCGCTCAGTTCGTGTATCAAGAGGGATGATTGGGGATGTATTGGTCCAAGTTGATAAATTTTACTATCCAATAGATTTTATTGGCCTGGATACTCAACCCATCGCAGACATGAGCACTCAAATCCCTATCATACTTGGTCGCCCGTTCCTTGCTACATCCAACGCTATCATCAATTGTAGGAATGAGGTCATGAATTTATCTTTTGAAAATATGACGTTGGAGCTCAATATCTTTTTCAACATGAGCAGACAGGCAGAGGATGATGAAGAGGCCCACGACATTAATATGATAGACTCTTTCGTGGAAGATAGAACTCTGATGACCTTATCCTCTGACCCTTTAGAGACGTGCTTGGCACACTCCCCCAATTTGGATGATGACATGATTAAGGAGATGGATGTCATGCTTGAAATTGCACCGATACTTGAAGTTAACTGGTGGAGGCCACAATTTAAGAAATTGCCTTAAACAGACATAGTGCCTCTACCATCTAACCTCAAAGCACCGAAGCTTAACCTAAAACCTTTGCCCACTGATCTTAAATATGTCTACATTGGTCAAGATGAGACATACCCGGTGGTGATTTCTTCCCACCTTAAGAAAGAGCAGGAGAGCATGCTTATCGCTACTCTCATTGAACATAAATGAGCCCTTGGATGGTCGATTGCAGATCTCAAGGGAATTGATCCTTTGATTTGTACTCATTGCATTTATCTTGAGGATAATGCGAAAACCTCCCGACAACCACAACGTCGACTAAATCCAAATATGAAAAAAGTGGTTAAAGGAGCGATACTTAAATTGTTGGATGTGGGTATTATATACCCTATATCTGACAGTCAATGGGTGAGTCTAACTCAAGTGGTTCCTAAGAAATCCGGAATCACCATAGTAGCCAATGCCAACAATGAACTCGTGCTAACTAGAGCTACTACTGGTTAGAGAATGTGCATTGACTACAAAAAATTGAATACCGTCACGAGGAAGGATCACTTCCCCTTGCTCTTCATTGACCAAATCTTGGAAAGGTTAGCTGGTCATTCTTATTATTGCTTTCTTGACGGGTATTCGAGCTACAATCAGATAGAGATAGCTCTTGAAGATCAAGAGAAGACAACGTTCACATGTCCCTATGACACCTTTGCTTATCGAAAAATGTTATTTAGACTGTATAATGCCCCTGCCACATTTCAACGATGCATGTTGAGTATTTTTTCTGACATGGTAGGGGAATATTTAGAGGTCAACGACTTCTCTGTTTTTGGTCCATCCTTCAACGAGTGCTTGAAAAATCTTAAATGTGTGTTGAAGGAATGTGAGGAGAAGAATTTAGTTTTGAATTGGAAGAAACCTCATTTCATGGTTCCCAAGCGAATTGTTCTTAGACATATAATTTTGTCCAAGGGAATTGAGGTGGACAAGGCCAAAATCAATCTTATCTCTAACATACCACCTCCCAAAAGCATACGCAATGTGTGATCCTTCCTAGGACACGTCGGATTCTACAGATGATTTAAAAAGGACTTTAGTCACCTCTCTCGTCCTTTAAGTAATCTACTTTAAAATGATGTACCATATAAGTGGATTGAACAATGTTAGAAGGCTTTTACTAAGCTCAAGGGCATGTTAACTAGCGCACTTATCATGCATTCACCCGATTGGAGCATCCCTTTTGAGATCATATGTGATGCATCCGACTATGCTATTGGGGCAATGTTAGGACAGAGAAAAGAGAAGAAACCCTACGTTATTTATTATGCAAGTAGAACTCTAAACTTTGTCCAAATGAACTACTCTACTACAGAAAAAGAACTCTGAGCCGTAGTGTTCGCTTTGGACAAATTTAGGTTATATTTGATCATATCCAAGATCATCATCTACACTGATCATGTAGTGCTGAAATATCTTCTTTTTAAGAATGATGTTAAGCCCCGCTTGATAAGATGGATCCTTCTACTCAAGAATTTGATTTAGAAATAAAAGACAAAAGGAGAGTAGAGAACGTAGTGGGTGACCATCTCTTGAGACTCGATCTCCCCGATCCCCTTGAGACGACACCCATAAATGACATGTTCCCTGACGAACAATTATTCAAACTCTTCCAACTACCTTAGTTTTGCTGATATTGCAAATTATCTTACTACATGTTTCACGCCGATACATTGGACTGCGCAAGATAAAAGAAAATTCTTCACCGAGGTACGTAAATTCTTCTGGGACGTTCCATATTTGTTTAAATACTGCTTAGACCAAATTCTAAGGAGATGTGTACTAGTAAATGAATACCAAAGCGTCATCTCTTTTTGTCACTCTCAGGCTTGTGGTGGTCACTTTTTTGCTAAAAAGACCACGACCAAAATTCTACAGTGTGACTTTTACTGGCCCACTATGTTCAAGGACACTCATGAGTTCTACAAGGCTTGTGAGCATTGTCAGAAATTAGGAGCGTTGTCCCGTCGAAATATGATGCCGCTGAATCCCATTTTGATGATTGAAGCATTTGATTGTTGGGGCATTGATTTCATGGAATCATTCCCCTAATCCTTTGGGAATTTATACATTCTGCTAGCAGTAGACTATGTCATTAAATAGGTCGAAGTGATTCCATGTCGGAACAATGACCATCGTACATTCATTCGATTCCTAAAAGAAAACATCCTTTCCCAGTTTGGAACGCCTCGAGCCATCATTAGTGATGGAGGTTCACACTTCTATAATAGGTCATTTGAGAATTTAATGAAGAAATAGGATATCTATCATAAAGTGAGCACTCCATACCACCCGCAGATAAGTGGGCAAGCTGAGATTTTCAACAGGGAGATTAAACAAATACTAGAAAAAACGGTTAACCTTGATCGCAAGGATTGGTCAATCCGTTTTACTGATGCTTTATGAGCATACCGTACAGGGTTTAAGACCCCCATTGGAATGTCTCCCTTTAGACTTGTCTATAGGAAGGCTTTTCACTTGCCTGTAGAGTTGGAACATAGAGCCTACTGGGCTACAAAAAAATTTAAACTTTAACTTAGACAACGCTGGCTCGCTGCGCAAACTTCAGTTAAATGAACTCGAGGAAATCTGGAATGACGCTTATGAAAACTCTAGAATTTACAAAGACAAAATGAAGGCGTTCCATAATAGGAACATCCTTCAGAAATCATTCTTAACCAGTTAAAAAGTCCTCCTGTACAATTCTCGGTTACACTGTTTTTCAGGTAAACTTAAATCTCGTTGTACCACTATTACTAATATCTATCCACATGAGGCCGTCGAGATAAAGAATCTGAACAATGACAATGTTTTCAAAGTGAATGGACACTATTTAAAGCCATTTGTTGAGAAGTTTGATTCAGAGGATATGTCCATATCTCTGATTGATCCTGTTTACCAGGATTGACCTCCTAGTCTGATGGAGGTGTAGTTAGGTTTATTGCTTTTATACGATTTAGGATTAGGATAGTTTGCTTTCAATGTTTAATCGTTGTGCTAACCCATCTTCACATTGAGAACTTTGGAAGAGCTACAATTCGCCTTCTTCAGGTACTAGCTTTCCATCACTTATCCATTATTTTCGTTGTCTCATTTATATTGCATGCTATATCTTGTACATTGAGGACAATGTAGATCTTAGGGGGGGGGGGGGGGGGGGGGGGGGGGGGGGGGGGGGGTGTGGATTAGGTAAACTAATCAGTATTTTCTTAGTCTTTGAGAAATTTTTTTGATAATTTTCAATTTTTCAAATTTAAAACCTATTTAGAATATGATAGTTTGTGCACTTAAGAATGTTTTGAGTATGATAAGATTGAGATTGAACTTTGAATTGTTTGAGTTTGATCAACCAAGTATACTATCACCTTAAGTTCTTGCACTCAATTGATTAAGAGAGTTTTGGATATCATGACTGATTTAAATCACAAGACACATTAAATTTGCTTTCTGTGATTACGCTAGAATTTCTAGTGGTTAGTATGTAAATCATTGATAGATGTTGAGAATTCAGTCTGAAGAATTTTATCCACCTTAAAAGATGAAAAGAACCAGTTAAAAAATAGTGAGATCGAAAAAAAGGTCATGTATGAGGAAAAGACTGGAAAAAGTTTGAAAAAGAAAGAAAATTTCTGAAAAGAATGAATAATAAAAAAAGGATAGTCGATATAAAATAAAAAACTAGAAAAAGAATGAGAAGGGGATAAGTTCGAAATCAGCACTTGAGTTTTTAACTACTCTTGATATGATGAACATGGCTAACGTTATGAAATGATAGTATTCTCATGGGAAGTAATTTGATTTTCACACCGAGTCCTTACTCTTACTCAGGTGGTAGACTCTCTGGAGTTTCAACACCGCGTCAAGGGTTCGAGTACCCACAGTGGTGAAATCCCACGGTGTGCGTGTGTGGGGTGTGTGTGCGTGTGGCGTGAGTGTGTGGGGGTGTGTGTGCGTGTGTAAAAAAAAAAAAAAAGGTATTTAAAAAAAAAAGTAATTTGATTTTCACTGAGCACATTGAAAAACATGCTATAGGAATTATGCTTGAAGAAATTGATAAAGTACTGATTTGATTGACTACTTATATGATTCGGCTCTAGGTTTTCAAAGTTCCACTTTCTCATCTTAATTCTACTCATTCATGCTCAATTGTACAAAGGATTATTTTCTGAAAAAGGTTTGAATATTGAGAATTGAGGTTCATTTCACACATGTTTTGATCGGGACTAACAAAATGCTGGTTGGGGAGTGTGTTGAGTGTCAAATATTGCATATTCTCCCCTATTTATATGTTGGTTTTATGAACATGATAATGCTTAATAGTATATTTTATACATGTTTGTGTTGTAAGGTGAATCTGAGAGTTTGAATTGAAAAGAATGTTAAAAACATGAATTTGGTGCTCAAGAATCACCAAGACAATGGATGAATCTTATGAGACCGAGATTGAAGAATTCACATGCCAAAGATCCAAAAAAACCAAATGAGGAATGAAGATAATCGATGATTTGAAGCGAAGAAAAAGAATCTTAAAAATTTGCATGAAATTCGACTAACCCGAGTTTTGGAGCTTTTTTCCTCTTTCTCTAATACGGGATCCTATACAATCATTGCAAAACTTTATTATGCAATGTTGTGTGTGGGCCCCACTGGAGTTTATGAATGACATCCCCTATGTCCATCACGTGACCCCCTCATGTTAAATCCAGGCCATCCAAAACTCAGGTGGGCCGCACCATGTAAAATCATGCCTAAAACCACGCTATGTGGCCTACCTGAGTAGGAGAATGTCCTGATCTTTGGCATCTCCGCTCACCGTTGGGTTGCATCTTATGAATGGATTGGATGGCATATACAAAACAAGGTGGGGCCACACAGAGTCCGGAACGGTCTAATCATGGGGATCCCCAACCCAACCGTTCCATGTGGTGTGACCCACCAGTGTTTTGTATCGGTCTCATCTTGAAGGGGCGCACCTAATGGATGGAGTGGATGTGACCACACATCACAGTGGAGCCCACAAACAAAGTTGACTTAGTCAACCACTGAACAAATGTTTAGAATAGGATGTCAGGGGTTGTACACAGATTTATCCTCCGTACACGTGTGGTTTTTAACCGTACATATTGTCATACCACGATCGGTCCGATCCGGTCCAACCAGTGTCCTCTTTTCTACTCATGGTGAGATAATACTACAAGTTGTACTATTGCATTACCAAAAGTAGAAAAGGAAGGTTGTGTCTATCAAAATGTGTGGGTGTAAGTAGTTGGTCACATTAGAGAAATGTAAACAGTCGAAACGGATTTTCTTTTTTTTTTTTTTCTTTTTTCTTCCTTAAGAACAAACGTCACATCTATATATAGAGCCTCCGGACCTTATTTTCAAATCAAATGGTTGTGTGTGCAGTTTTTTATATTAGACATTTTAAAGGGGTTTTGAGTTGTTGGGAAGTGAGAAAATGCGACGTGGATTGACTTGTGAATTACATGTTTTACACGCATCGAATGTATACGTTCGTCTACTGTGGTTGGAATTTCTTTCGGTAAAAGGCGAGTGATTGAAGGGCTGGACTACCATCGACTAGAAATTGGAGGATATCGGGACCATTCATTGAATGCGGAGAAGCAACAAGGTGTTGGGATTGGTTGGCTGATGCAGGAGTACCACCGGTCAATGTTTAAAAAGCTCTACCATTGTTAAGGGAAGCATCGAAATATCCTTTTATTTATATCCTCCCAATTAAAGCCGAACAAGATCTCCCTGTAGACTATCTTGCATCTCATAAGTCCTACAGTAACACCCATTTCGTGGCCATTTTGTATTTCACAGGCCTCATCAAGTGGATCACTCCATCTCAGTGTGAAAATGGCGCGTTCATTCACGCGATCAGGTTGATCACCCTCTTTTTCAAGGATAACTACTCCGAATTCATGGAGCTTCTCTAGACTCCTCATAGAGACTTCTCAAAAACAAGGAAAATAGATAATAATTTTTATAAAATTCGTAATTTGATTGATAGATGAAATAAACAAGTTCACAACCCTTTAAATAAGGATATTAAGCAATGAGAGAGGTTTCCGAATCAAACTACGATTGGAACTCTTAGAGATTGGGACTTATTATAAATAGTAAACTTATTATTTATAGATGGTTGTGATGTCTACTAGTGCGCATGATTTTCAACCAAAAATAGTAAGTGACCTATTTGGCCGAACCATGATGTTCTCCTAATTATTCTAAGCACTTCTCATAATGGGCGCAACTCATAAAGCCCAACTAATAAAGAGTTATATACTCAAACTAAAACTTACTATAAATAGTAAAAACAAAAATAAAATGAGATTTCGATCGTTGATATAATGATATTTCGTAAATTCGGCATGGGCAACTTGGCATAGCAGGGTTAGGTGGTTAAAGTAGCTCGTCCTACCCCAAAATCATATATGGTACGTCTGTTAGCTCAAATTTGCGAGATACGTCCATTTTAAGTTTTGACTGTCCAGATCACTTCCGATTCCGATCGGGCCTTTTCTGATCCATATTGGCCATGAAACTGTCCGCGACCCGCTCTACATCAGGAAATGCACCTGCATCATTAGCTAATCAAAGCTTGACTCGGCATCCTTAGACCAACTAAATACACAGCGTCTGAATCAGGCTAAAAAATGTAGCTTATTTAAGTAAATGAGTTGAGCTCTAGTTAAACTCAGCTTGACCCGGTCTTGTAAATTTGTCAAAGGAGCGGGTCCGTAGATTTGACCCAACCTGGCCAAGATTCAAACAAATTCATAAAAGAGAAGTGGATCAATCTGACCTTAAGCTGAGTCATATGGTAGCTTGCCCGGGCCCAGCTTCTCAATCTGATGTTCCATGTCCTCAACCCTAACCTATTCTGATCGGGTCGGGTTTGGTTCGGCAAACAATATTCATGCATTTTATTAAGAGTACTGATTTAAGTATCCTAAGCCATATCCTTACTATATATATATATATACACATAATCAAATTGACAAATTTGCCCATGCAATTAGTTTTAAAAGAGCTGTGTCTTTTAAGATTTTATGTATCATAAAGTAAGATTTTCAAGATACATGAACGTATTTACGGAATTTTAAAACGGGCATGCTTATAGATCGACAGATTGGATTATTAATCCACCCAAAATAAATGACTTGGATTTTACCCACTTATCAACTGCTCCTTTTTTGTGTGTGGATGGCAAGCTCCTTCCACGTCTTGCATCCTTTCTCTAATTTCTTTTCTTCTTAAATCTCCCCCTTATTCTTACACGTGTCACTTACCCAGTCCATATCTAAATGTAATAGAGAGTTGGGTTTGGGTTGGGTTAGGTTATACAATGTCTGAACTTGAGCCCAACCCAAGCCCAATCTAACCTAACCCAACCCAAGGTCTGAAACAGAGTTGGGTTGGGTTGGGTTGGGATTACAATTATAAATTTTGGTCCATATAGTAAAGGCTGACCCTAGTAGCAGACCCAGTCCTACCCATTTCCACCCATGAGCCTTGCCATTTGGGTTTGGTCCTTCACTAGATGAGCAGCTGGAATGATGTCCATATCATATGCCATGGATACTGCTCTTAAGAAATTACAGTACAATGTTTTTTGTTGCGTCAAGGACACGGAGATCATCCATACGTGCTAGATTTGGGCCACTCATCGGGTAAAGCTTGCACTGGGCCAAAACCCAGATTGGTGGACTCAATAAAGCGTGTATGTCAAAAAATGTCCTTGTAATTGCTATAACCAAAGGAGACCGGTTCCTGTGTAAGTTCTGCAATAAGCTTATTCTTCAAGTCATTCACCTACGTCCAAAACTTCTTCATTTGCTTATACATTCTATATATATATATATATATATATATATATATATATATCCTGTCTGGAGCTTATCTTGTTGTGTACCATCCAAACTATCATTAAGTGGGCTCAATAAGATAATGAGATGCTAAAAAATAAAGCATATTCGATCATTATGTGGACTACACCAAGTAAATGATGAACAATCATCCAAAAACCTTCAAATTATTGTTGGGATTTTTGGCCTGCAGAATCACACAGATTTAGATCTAGGATGGTAATCCAATGGTACCAAGCACACAAGAGAATACACAGATTTAACGTGGAAAACCCTTGCGGGAAAAAACCTCGGCACAAAGCGACATATCACCACTATGAAAGCATCAATTACAAAGAGAAAGGACTTACCTGATTCGAACAACCTCAAATCTCACCCTTGCTACACCCTTTGATAACTCTAAACCCTTTTAGGAACCCTTGGAACTACTTTAGAAAGTCTTCCTATTCATCTCCCATACCTAGAAAAACCCTAGGAACACCTATTTATAGTTTAGGAAACTTCCCTTCCGCATCTTAGTTGCGAAAGGACTCAAATCAGCAGTTTCGCGCAAAATCGCGGAACAAACTACGTAACCTACGACCAGTCGACCACGGAGAAAAACAACAAAAACTCGCTGGACTTTGAGTTGTGCCAGAGCTCGAACCTATGACTAGTCGAACTATTCATTCGACCAGTCGTAGCTCACCCTCGACCAGTCGTAGCTACAGTAAAAAACAGATTAAAGACTTTTTCCTAACAATCTCCACCAAGTCTTCAATCTTCAACCGTGTAGCTCCTTGACCTCTTCTCTTATCTCTGCTTCACATCATAGCTCAAGATCACATTGGCCAACCAGCGCCAATCACGGATCTGATAGATACCTGCTATACCGTCGGCGCGAATATCTTTGAGAAGCCGATCCCTTCTCTCTGAGCATAACCCATTGCTACCAACCTCGCTGTATCTATGCTGTATCCATCTGAAGATCCACCTGCATCCAATCGCTCACCGACCCACTGGAATTTTCACTCGCTCCCATATGTCGGTCTGGTACAACGAATCCATCACATCGCCCATAGTCACCTTCCACTTCTTAGCACCAGACTCACCTAAAGCCATCAGAATAGAAGATGAATCCTCTGCGATATTAGAGTCGTCCATGTACCACGCCGATATCCTGCAATCATGCCGTATGATTCTTCACACAGGTGGCTGCTCCGCCTGCTCTGTATCCCTGTCTGCACGTCTCAACCTTCCTGCCCTGCCCGCTCATGTGGCCATGCCCATCATGCCACACACGTGCAGAGGTGGAATCCGCTACATCCACTGTAGCTCCACCTTTTGAAGTGCTCTCGATCAACCTGTAAACATGATCGAGTCGTTGCACTTTCATGATTACCCGTGCCCCCTTAGATACTTTAAGAGCACCATCAATACATGTGTACTTGCATCCTTTTGCCTCAAGTATACCAAGAGAAATCAGATTCTGCTTCAAATCAGGAACGTGCCTCACATCTATCAAGTTACGCTCCACCCCATCAAACATCCTGATGCGCACCGTACCAACAGCCACAACATTACAGGCAAAGCCATTGCCCATAACACCTGTCCACCATCGCACTCCCTGTAGCTGGTGAACCAACTTCAATGAAGAGTCATGTGAAAAGATGTCCCTGTGTCTAGCATCCACTCGTCCTTACGATCATCGTATGATCGTCTGATCGAAGATACAGACAAAACATCACCATCACATCCACTCGATTCATCTGACGTGACAGTGTTGGCCTCCCTGCATGAAGCCTCAGAATCTTCCCTCTTAGATTTAGGATTTTCACATTAATCCCTCTTCACATGTCCTTCCTTCCAACAATTCCAGCACTTTACCTTTCCTTTGCCCTTAGCCCTGGATTTGGATCTAGAACCTGTACCTTGTTCAGAATTCCTACCCACTATAAACAATGTATCAGAAGATGTCCCCATGTTGCTGTCTAGCTGTCTCATAGCCTTCCCTTGAAGGGCTGAGATAACAATGTCGATACTCAGGGTTTTATTCATGCTGCACATAGTGTCCTTGAATGACTCATAGGACGCCGGGAGAGAATTCAGCAACATACATGCTTGCACTTCATCTTTCATCACTTCCTCCATATCCAGCAATTTGCAAACCAATTTATTAAAGTTGCTTATGTGAGCCTCCAGATCTCCACCCTCTGCCATCTTGAAGTTATACTACTGCCGCTTCAAGTGTAGGCGATTTTCAGAGGATTTGTTCGCATAGACATCCTCTAACTTCGCCCATAACTTAGCCGCAGTTTTCTCCCTAATGACATTGTAGAGAACCTCATCCGTGAGACATAAACGGATCGATGATAAAGCCTTCTTATCAAGAGTATTCCAATCACCATCAGTCATAGTGAACTTCCGCTCCTCAAGAGCACCATCTTCACCTTGTTTGATTAAGGAACTCATCATCTTGATCTTCCATAACTCAAAATTATTTTTCCCTGAGTACTTCTCAATCTCATAACTGGCGCTCGCCATTATTACTAATCCCTCAGATTCAGATCTATGCCCCAACTGAACTCAAGCTCTGATACCACTTATTGGGGATTTTTGACCTGCGGAATCACACAGATCTAGATCTAGGATGGTAATCCAATGGCACCAAGTACACAAGAGAATACACAGATTTAACATGGAAAACCCTTGCGGAAAAAAACCACGGCACAAAGCGACATATCACCACTATGAAAGCATCAATTACAAAGAGAAATGACTTACCCGATTCGAACAACCTCGAATCTCACCCTTCCTACATCTTTTGATAACCCTAAACCCTCTTAGGAACCCTTGGAACTACTTTAGAAAGTCTTTCCATTCATCTCCCATACCTAGAAAAACCCTAGGAACACCTATTTATAGTTTAGGAAACTTCCCTTCCGCATCCTAGTTGCGAGAGGACTCAAATCAGTAGTTTCGCGCAAAATCGCGGAACAAACTGCGTAACCTACGACTAGTCGTAGCTCTCCTACGACTGGTCGTAGACCACCTACGACTAGTCGTAGCTCTTCTACGACTGGTCGTAGACCACGGAGAAAAACAGAAAAAACTCGCTGGACTTTGAGTCGTGCCAGGGCTCGAACCTACGACTAGTCGAACTATTCCTTCGACCAGTCGTAGCTCACCCTCGACCAGTCGTAGCTACAGTAAAAAACAGATTAAAGACTTTTTCCTAACAATTATCATAGTAGCCTACATGATGGTTGGAAAGGCCTGACTCTTGATGCATCCAACTTTCATCTCAGGGTGATCTTGTTGACAGGTTGGATGCCATACACACCATAGTGAGCCCGATGGCAACCGATCCCTGAAGGCCTGAACATGGTTTTCTGTTGATCTATTCTAAAGCCTCGCATAAGGGAGCATCCGCCTCGCAATGCTTTAGCATGGAGGGAGGAGGGTGATATGGCAGGTTGCTTTTTGTCGTGATCTTATAGAGCCCTGGGTCAGGCTTATTTTAGGGGTTGAACTAAAAATTGAAGCATATCCAAAGCCCAAGTGGACCACACTGTAAAAAACAGTGGGAATAATGATACCACTGTTCAAACCTTCCTAAGGCCTACAGTGATGTTTATTTGTCATTCAACCTGTTCATAAGATAACAAAGACATGGATGAAGGGAAAAACCAAATATCAGCTTGATCTAAAACTTTTGTGGCCCGATAAGAATTTTTCAATGGTAGACGTTCATTTCATATTGTTTCATGTGGTGTGGTCTACTTGAGCTTTGAATATGCTCCATTTTTGTTATCAAGCCTAAAATTATCTGTTAAAATGAATGGACAGAGTGGATAAAATACATATATCACAACAGGCTCCACAATTTATTCAGTACACTTAGGGCGTGTTTGGATGGGCCCATCCCCTGGGATTGGATTGCATTAGGGTGGATGGCAAGTAATGATGGTTGTGTCAGTGGATTGCTGGCAATCTCATGGGTATTGCTATATCCAGGGAATTCACCACCGAGTGTGTTTGGCTCGCCTAGCCAATCCCGCGATTACGTCAGCCAATCCCGGGAATGCTCTGTCTAACCAAACATGTCCCAAGCAAAATAGATGGGATTAAGAGGGATTGGGTGGATTTCAAGGTAATGATGGTGATGTCAGTGGATTGCTGGCAATCCCATGGGATTGCTATATCCAACTTCTGCCTGTTTGGCATGCCTGGCCAAATCCCAGGATTGCTCCTTCCAATCCATCCTAATACAATCTAATCCCAGGATTACTCCTTCCAATCCATCCTAATACAACCTAATCCCATCCACCTTGCCTGGCCAAACAGGTTAGTATAAACATTTCCACTTCCCCATTAAACCTGAGATCCTCAGAAGGTCACTTCAGCTTCTTTGGCTTTCACTTTTGTCGGACGTAGTCCACTATCAGACCCTTTGACGTGACGGATTGAGGGGGCTGCCCGCCCCAACCAAAACTCTAATAAGAGTGGAGAACCACCACCAGGTTTTCCCAAGACTACAAACAAATGTTTCCATATGCGAGAACTCCGATGCAGAAGCGAATTAAGAGTTCAAAAGAACAAGTACACTTTTTTTATTAATTGAGCACTTGTCACTTGTCAGGAAGGAAAGCTAATCCCAGAGTCCATCTGGACATTCTCAATGCTCGGACTGATACCGGAGATAAATCTACGGTACCCTAATACTCGGTATGCAATACGCATGAAGATAAACCCCCTCACTCCTTTTTGAAACGGATTGGCTACTCTCTTGCCACCAGCCAATGGCAGGTGGTCGGTGTCCTATGGGACCCACTATGATGTATGTGTTTCATCCATGCCGTCCATCTAATTTTTTAGATCATTTTAGCATATAAAGCCAAAAATGATGTATATACCAATCTCAATGGACCACAGTACAGGAAACAATGTTAAATGAACGTTAACCATTAAAAACCTTTTGGGGCCCATAAAAGTTTTGGATCAAGATGATCTTTGTTTTTTCCCTTAATCTAGGTATGTATGACCTAATCAACAGATTGTATGTCAAATAAACAGTACAGTGGGCCTTAGGAGGATTTTAATGGTGGATATCCAATCAGTATTGCTTTCCTGTGGTGTGTTCCACCTGAGATTTATATCCTGCTAATTTTTTGGATCAAGCAATAAAATAATCTGTAAAAATGTATGAACGGCTTGGATGAAACGCATACATCATGGTAGGGCCCACAGAGCACCGACCAGTAGCCACCGGGCTAGTGGCAGGAGAGTAGCCAATCCGTTTCTACCCTTCTTTTTTTGTAAACGAAAGGAAACAAAAACCCCTTTCCTCGTTTAACCCTGAAATCCCGTTCTACGCCATCTTCAACGCCATTCTTTTCGAGAAAGCAGCTCAACGTGATTCTTCCTGACAAAGCAACGGAGGAATTTTCGACAGAAAATCCCAGTGAGATTAAGAAGACCGAGCTGTCCATCTACAATCCAACTTCAGGAAAGAAAGGGAAAAAAGGTATTTTCCATTTTTTGGATTTTTCAGTATTTATGCTGTTGTGTTTATGGCCGATAATTACCGAAAATGTCGACAATTTCGCCATTTTATCTGAAAATCCAAAAAAATCGACGAAATCTCGCCGATATCCAGTAGAGATTCGAAATTACCGGGCCGATATTGGGGCATCCGATCATCACAGTGAAGTCTTTTTGCTGTTTTTTGTACTTATTTTTATCATACAAAATTTTAATTACCATTTATCTAAATCATTTATGTAATATACACCTATTTAATTATCATTTACTATGTAATTGAATGTCTTAAAATGGTCACTTATTAACTCTCCCTTTGAGAGACTGTTCATAATCCTCTAGTTGTAGGAAGATCGTTTCACACTTAAAATCCATGGGCCCACTATGATATTTGTATCTCATCCAATTCATCCATTAGTTATACTGTGGCGCTACATAGTGCAACCAAATAGCTCAAGTCGCGTATTGCAGATGCTATTTGTAGTGTAGCGTCCGCTATTGCAGCGTATAGTGTAAGCATCAGTTAAAACTCCAGAATTTTAGGATTTTAGCTTGGTAAATTTGTATTAGTTGAGTACCAATTTAAAGATGGTGGTAACTCATCCTCCTCACACATAGCACTAAAGTACAACTATCCAGATCATTCAAACTATGCGTCCTATTGTGAATTGAGTATATTTCTAGAATCACACCTATCAGGCACCTGCATCATTAGCTAATCAAAGCTTGACTTGGCATCCTTAGACCAACTAAATACACAATGTGCCTGGATCAGGCTAAAAAATGTAGCTTATTTAAAGCTTTTGAAAAAAAAATAATTGGCTCTCTAAGTGTGACAGGTATACAACTTAAGATTCATGAGTATATTTAAATGGTGTAAAACAAATACAAAGCATGACTTTTATTTAAGAAAAAAAAAAAAGCACTTCCAATTCTGAAGTTTTACCCCTTTCAACTTCAAGTCCTAAGCTCTCTACTCCACTTCACCTATAATACATAGACATTTTCACACCTGGCTCGAGTGAGGTGGCCTGTGGGATGCAGGGGCACACTAGGGGCAAGTGGCTCGTGTGAGGTGGGCCCCACCTGTGTGAGGCGAGTGGCTCATGTGAGGCTGAACTCATGTGATGTGAGGCTCACGAGGGGGGTTCGGCCGAGGACCTAACCCATGAGAAGTGGGGCTTGGGTTATGAGATAAAGGAATTGATTCGTCATGCTCTATTAGTTTGAGCTTTTAGAGCAAACGGTTAGTTGTCTTGCGTCAAAGTAGTATCAGAGTGAGAATGGGAAATGCAGCTAAGTTATGTTTTTACTACTATGTGGAGATTACATAGTGGATATAAGTATACCCTTTGCATTACCCTATCTCATATTATTGAAATTGGTCCCAAGATGGTTGGCAAACCATATATAGTGCTGGTATATATATAAGCCCATTTGGACAAAGCTTTTTGGGCAACCAAACAAGCCATTAGAGAAAAAGCTTTTTGGACAACTAAACAAACCATTAGAGAAAAAGGTTTATAACAGTGAATGATTTCTGATAGTAGCTAAGTGCTTTCAAGGTAGATAGATAATTTTTATTATTTATTTTCTTGTTTTTGATATATCTTCCTTTATTATTTATGTTTGTCAACCAGAGGAGAGGAAAAGAACTCCATCCTAAAACACAGGTAGGAAAAAGCAAAAGCCTCATTAAAATTGTATCCTTTTCTCCTCTTCTTCAACATGAAGCAAGAAGAAGTAAACCGCTGCCAAATCCAAGAATGGTACCCTAAATTCAAATCTCTCTCCATCAAAACTCTACTCCATGAGCTCCCTGAATCCTTTGTCAGTTACCTTCTAGAAGATTCCAAACCCTTCCTCCTCCCACTTTCTATTTCCGGTGATGATGCCCTACCCCACAGAAACCCCAACTCATACGATGATGATGATTACAAAGAAGATTTTGAACAAGATTCTGAAGAAGAATCTCTGAAAGATTCTGAGGAAGAATCTCCATCCCCGCCTTGCTTCCCAGACCTTGAATCCCAAATAAAAGATTCCATTGAAACCCTCAGTGGTGCCGTTTTTCCCAAGTTGAATTGGAGCTCACCGAAGGATGCAGCTTGGATCGCCACGACTGGCACTCTCCGTTGCAGTTCCTTTGCCGAGATCGCTCTCCTATTGAGATCATCTGACAGTGCAGTCCATGACCTTTGCCACGCATATGATTCCTGCATGGACAAGACTTCCTCGCGCCCGCCTCGGTTCTTTCTTGCCCTCCGGAAATGGTACCCTTCCTTCCACCCCGAGATGGAATTCCGTTGCTTCGTTCTCGACCAACACCTTGTCGGCATCTCGCAGCGTGAGGTCACTGGATTCTACCCTGTACTACTCGAGAAGAAATCAGATCTCGAACTATTGATTAGAGAATTCTTTGAGGAGAACGTGCAGTTGGGATTCGAATCGAAGGACTACACCTTCGATGTATATGTTACAAAGGATAGGCGAGTGAAGCTCATGGATTTCAATCCTTGGGGGGCATTTACGCTTCCTCTACTGTTTACTTGGGATGAATTGGAGAATTTTCGGGAAGAGAGAGGTGAGCATGTTGAGTTCAGGATTGTTGAGAGTCAGTGCACAGTCCGCCCTGGGTTGAAGACCGCGGTTCCATACGATTACTTGGATACAAGCCCAGGGAGTGGTTGGGATCAGTTTCTGAGGAGAGCAGATGAGGAATTGCGGAGGCAGGCGAAATCTCCAGAAGCTGGAGCCTGAGGATTTGTTTGCTCCAATGAGCAGTGTGAGTCTTTTATTTAACCATCTTTCTTTCCTTTAACTGAATTGCATAATGATGATTTTATACATTTTGTTCTTTATTTATGCAATAGAATTGTGGTTATTTGTGGAATCTGAATTTGTGTTGTTCAATCTGATTTTTCCTCATTCTTAATCTCCTCTAAGTTGAGACGTGCCTTTTATTATTATTTATTTCTTTATTAACACTGTTAGATCGAGATTTTCCAAACTGATAAATGGACGAAGGGAATGCTCTGAGAAACCGGATGTGGAATACATTATTTTTTTTCGGTGGATGAATATGCTTCATTTTAAAACATGTTTGTAGTTTACCCAGATGCATGAAATGGGAAGTGAGAGTGTATATGCTTTTGTGAGGTTGAATGGGTTTTGGAGTAACTGTGGTTGAAACTAGCAAAATTTGAATCGACTCACCAAGAAATGGATTGAGGAGCTCTTAAGCAGTCAACATTCTTTCTAATGCAGTCTGCGGTCACTGATATTTTGATGGTTCTAAGCGGCCAGTGATTGTGTCATAGCTAGATGTACTTGTTTGAAATTTGAACATGCCTGAAAAAAACTTGTTGCAAGCTTTGCTTAGCCCACACGTTCATATAAAGCAGCTCATGTATACACCACAATTGCAAGCTTTGCTTAGCCCACACGTGCATATAAAGCAGCTCATGTACATACCACAAATGCAAGCTTTGCTTGGCCACATGATCATGCATAAAATTCTTGCAATGGTCCACAAATGAGTTTAGACAAAGGCCATTTCAAGTGTTGACATGTGTGAATCCTCCATGGGTGTAAAATCTAATTGTGCCCACGATCATGAGCCTATTTGGTTTAAGTGCACATTAGTTTATTGAATGATGTTTATGAGCATCATTATTATGTGGGTGTTTGGTAATCGTGTGTGAACTATTCAAGGCCATTGACATTGACACATGGCAGAATTAGACCCCCAAAGAGCCATCCCGTCGTTGCATATGAATTTTTGCCCGTTTGTGGACTGATTCATTGGGCAAGTGGATGCATGAGACATTTTTTATTATTTTGTTTTGATAAACTATTGCTGTGACCATGTGCCATTTAATTACCATTGTTTGCAATTTTTCATCACAATCAGTGGGCTGCACTATATGGGCTAGTTTACTGCATTAGGCCCATCATGAGGTAACATGATTTTTTTGTGGCCCATAGACGCCAAGTTGATGTGTGAAAGTCAGTACTTGTGGGACCCTCACAATCTGATCATACTGGCTAGACTCATGTGTGGCATCCACAATTGTGAAAATCCTAGTGAGCCCATACAAGAAGCTCATTAACTCCATTCATGCTTTGTAGATATAATGGATGTTTACATGTGGATTTTATGCACATAAAGATAGCAGTTCACCTGCTTTGGGCTTGTGTATGGTATGTGTGCGTGTGTTGGGACTAATGCATTCTGACTGGGGATGACTTAAAAGTCACTGTTGTGATCACATCCTGCTGGCTCATAATCAGCACATAAGGTTCATGTCTTCATGATATGCATCGTGGCATCTTTTTGGTATGTAGACATTCACGAGGCCTACATGGTGGTCCATGTCAAAAAGTGGAGGCCATCAGATCTCATATTCGTTCACACGGGGACCAAAATGAAAATAATGGGTCGTTGTCAATTGTCATGTGTGATCATGGACTTGCGTGTGTTGCCATGTTAGATCTATGATGATTTGTATTAAGAGATAGACCATTTGATGCATCCTATGGTAGATAAGGCGTAAATAACTGTTCTAACCGTTAGGTCATAGGGAAATGAGAGATGATACCTTGATGTGATAATTCATCAGTTGGATGTGATAATCCACAAGTTCGGATTCAATCTTTTGACCCTGATTGCATTTCTATTCTGAAACAAGAATCTATACACACACGCACGTGCCCGTCCACACGCAGTCACATATATTTGCAAAAATGTGAATGAGTACATGATATTGATGCATGCATGAAGTTTTTGAAATGGCATGCTGTGATCGTGGACCTTACGTTGCATAGCAGTGGACCATCATGGCTTACCTTATTCACATGTGTGATCTTGATCATTAATCCTACCTTATTCACACGTGTGATATTGGCTGTGATTGAGTAGTAAACCCAATGAACTCCATTGTTTTCTCATGAGTGGTAAAACTACTAAAGCAAGAAAGACCTTGTGGTGAGTTATATGATCATAAGGGTAAATCTTCACACTAGTGGGTGCAAACCTTGTGAAATACTTGTGAAATTGGCCATAATGATCATGTATACATAGAATAGTGAGAGTAGGTCCACTAGATTATCATTTAGCCACATTTTTCCTAGTGGAGAAATTTTTTCCTTGATAAGAAATGTTTCTTTCTTCGATTAGAGATGAATCTTCCTGGTTTGGTAGATAAGCTTTCTGCATTGAAGGGTGGAGTTCCTGGATTGGAATGATGAAATCATCTTGGATGAAACGATTGCTTTCCTGGATTGGAACGTTGTCTTTCTAGTTTGAGGGATGTAGTCTTTGAAAATGTTGCAGATCACTAGGTAGGCATGGCTCCAAGACTGTTTACGATAGATCATGTGATTAGTGAGATTGATTCCTAAAAATGCTTGTCTAGGTGTGATTGACATCACATTGGCATGCTT